>OZ024706.1:6989651-7178758 GCA_964016945.1 Microplitis deprimator
GATCCGTCGTCTGGCCCGTCGTGGTGGAGTCAAACGTATCTCTGGTCTGATCTACGAGGAAACTCGTGGAGTTCTCAAGGTCTTTCTTGAAAACGTTATTCGTGACGCCGTCACCTACACCGAGCATGCCAAGCGTAAGACCGTCACTGCCATGGACGTCGTCTACGCTTTGAAACGTCAAGGCCGTACTCTTTACGGTTTTGGAGGTTAATTTCATCACTCGACTCTGCTAACACCAATGAAACCAAACGGCCCTTTTCAGGGCCACCAAATTTTTTACACGTGAAAAATTATCTAAGTTTCGTTTCTTACCCAGCATTAAATATGCTATCTAAATAATTTATATTACTAGCGATATTTAAATCCTGAAATTTTGAAACTTATATGCGTCTTTTGACGTTTCATGTCCATACATCTACGTCATTTGATTCAACTTTTTTAAATTTCTTTCACATATGACGGCTTAGTCAGAAAATCACCAAAGATTTCTAAATGCTTCTACAGATCATCCGAAGGTTGACGGTCTCCTATCTGACCTTGAAGTAAAGACTAAGCCCGAGCTGATGTTTAACTGGACACCTTTTGGTTTAAATAATTCATTCTTAGGTAATTCGTAACTCACAACTAATTATCTTTACTAGTAATTTTGTTAACGCGCTCTTTAAAATAATGGTAAAATTCATTTTATTTTAAACAGAAAAAGTTTTATGATAAAATTTACCCTCTTTAGAGTAATTCTGGGACAAAAATAACAACTTATACCTTTCGTTTTAATTTTTTTACCTTACAATTGATAATATTTAGAAACAGATGGGTAATTATTAGGTATTCGAATCGAATAATTCATCAATTTTCGAATTATTTGTAACATTTCAAATTACGCGATTCAAATGGAAAATATTCTGATCAACTTTAGAGTATGAAATTTCTATTTAATGGGGAGCTTAGTTTTTAAGTAACCAAAAATATTTTTTTTGTAGATTATTATGTCTGTGCTCTGACCTCCGATAAAAATTCGAATTTTTATAAAAAGTATTAGAATTTCAAGTTGTTCAAAAGAAAATTTCATAATTAGAAAATTTGTAATTAAATCCGTAAGTTTGAACTTTAAGGATACCCATAGAAATTCATTCTGACCCCTAATTTAGGGTCAAATTTAGTAGATTATCTCCGTACAGGGATTAGTACTAAATACAATCCCCTACTCAGCAAAATTTTATGACCAATATTCGGAAGCGTCAATTTCGTGTGAAATTTTTTTTGGGATCATGGTCTAGGATTTTAAGTCGACCATTGGTACAAAAGTCATTTTTGCTCCGTTAACTTCAAAATTATCTACTAAAAATCAAAATCAGAGCTTGATATTCAAGGCCACTGTTCGAAGCTAGACTTAAGTATACACAGAAAAAAAGGATTTCTCGGCGCAAAAAATTTTTTCTTGTTCTAAGAAAATTTTCACTTGACCCAAGAAATTTTTCGTATTATAAAGTGAACACAAAAATTTTCTTGGGGTGAGAAACAATTTTCTAGGAACAAGAAAAAAATTTTTTAGGCGAGAAAAAAATTCTTGAGCCAAGAAAAATTTTTGTCTTCAATTTTTAATACAAAATATTTCTTGCGCCAAGGAATTCTTTTTTTCTGTGTAAAAAGAAAATGAGACAGAATAATTTGATAGAGGATTATCTTTACAACTGAAAGTATTTTACGTTTTGAAAAATTTGTTCGGCCCTAAAAAGGGCCTTTTGGTTTTAGTTTTTTAAATGAAGATATGAAATATTTATTTCCTGACAGTTGGTGCTTTTCTAGCAGGAGCCTTAGCTGCTTTTGGAGCTGCAACCTTCTTAGGTTTAGGTGATTTGGGTTTAGCCGTTGGACCCTTGACAGCTTTCTTGGCTTTGGGTGCAGCAGCTTTGGGCTTAGCCGGAGCCTTGGCAGATTTTTTCGCTGAAGTTGGTTTCTTAGCGACTGCTTTTTTAGGAGCAGTAGCTTTCTTCACTGAAGTTTTAGCTTCAGTAGCTTTTTTGGCTGGTTTCTTGGCAGCAGGTTTCTTAGCAGCCGCTTTCTTCTCGCCAGCGACCTTGGGTTTGGATGCGGACTTGGTAACTGGGAGCTTGAATGATCCAGAAGCGCCCTTTCCTTTGGTTTGAACCAGGGTTCCCTTGGTGACGGCTGCCTTGAGGAACTTCTTGATAAACGGAGCCTGTTTTTCAGCGTCGATCTTGTAGGTTGCAGTGATGTACTTCTTGATGGCCTGAAGAGATGATCCTCCACGTTCACCAAGAGATTTTATGGCAGCAGTGACCATGTCTGCGGTGCTAGGATGAGTTGGTTTGGCAGATGGTTTCTTAACCTTGACTGCCTTCTTCGGGGAGTCAGACTTGGCAATGATCTTCTCTTCGACAGCCGGAACTGGTGATACTGCGGTTTCAGTCATCGTTGATAATAAATTCGCGGTTTAGTTGAGTTTTAAGTATACGTTCGTTCAGTTTCAAAAACTGTCACTTAGTAATAATGGCGCCACTGCCGCTGAACACTGGCTACAGACTTTCGCACGGACCATGGAGAGAGACTGCCTCCTTGTCAGACAGAACCGAGTCGTCTAATTTCGTCGAACGGTGTTCGGTACTCGTGTTTATTTAAATTTTTTTAAATATTCCGCCGAATTTCAATTTGCGAAAATTATTTTTTTATGCAACGGAAAGCTCAGAGCTGATTTCTGATCATAAAAAACTTGTAGGGATCGAATTATTACCCTGATAATTTGATATTTCTGAGGGGTCTATCGTGACTAAAACTATACACGCGACATTATAATCGCTAATTGCTAATCAAAATTATAAAAAACTCGGGCAAATTAATTTTTTTTTTGAAATTCAATGACTGAGTTAATTTTCGGATCCATCAAATTTTGAAAATTTTTTGAGGAAATATTTTTTTTTCATGATTGTACGCGACACTCCCGAGCATACTTTGAGTATCTACGCGTTACTTTTTTTTACTTCACGGTTTTTAACTTCAAACGCGAAACTCAACTTTTTTAGGAATTTTAGCTTCAATTGAAATGTCGAAGCAAAGGTATAGGAATAGAAAAATTTGTAATTACAAGAAAACTTCAGATTGATCTCAATGAGTTACTTTTAATGAATTACGTACTTCGATACAGAAAAAAATGATTTCTTGGGGCAAAAAGTATTACTCGCCCCAAAAAAATTTTTATCTGCTCCAAGAAATTTTCTGTATTATGAATTGAAGTCAAAAATTTTCATGAGATGAAAAAAACTTCAAATTTTGAATTTAAAACAAAAATTTTCTTAGGACTAGAAAAAATTTCTTTGAACAAGAAATTCGTTTTCGTCCCTGAAATTTTTCCTATCTTCGAAAATTTTTGTTTTTAATTCACAATACAAAAAATTTTCTGAGACGGGTACAAATATTTTTGCCGCAAGAAAAACTTTTTCGGAGTAAGAAATTCGTGTTCGCCCTAAGAAATTTTTTGACTTCAATTCATAGTAAAAAATTTTCCTTGCACCGAGAAATTTTTTCTAGTCCTTAAAAAATTTTTGTTTTAAATTCAGTGCAAAATTTTTATTGCGCCAAGAAATCTTTTTATTTCTGTGTAAGCCTGAGATTAATTTTTTTTTCTAGAACTCTAGTAAATGTACTTTTAATTTTTCAAAAAAAAAATATTAATTTTCATAATTAAAAATTTTTTTTTACAAAAGTTCATTTTGCCCCCATGATTTTTTCCTGTAGACATAAAAAAAAATTTGACAGCTTTGACAAAATTTATTTTATCACATAAAATTACCGTTACTATAAAATTAGTCAATTCAAAATTCAAAAAAAAGTTTTTCCCGCCAAATGAAGATGGCGCGAAAATACAAAATTAAAAATCCCTAGAAATATTTCCAGGGTTTAAATATTTATTTAGCACACCCTGTAACAAAATAAATGTGCGCGTGCGTACAATTACCCTCCTGGTGTGACTGTAACGACACTAGTAAAAAATCATTTTTATTCCGGTCGCTTTTCTTCACTTGACCGGCCATGATGTTGAATGCCGTAACGAAAGCTGCCGCTGGAGCCTTAAGGGCCGTCAAACCCGCACTTTTACAACCCGAAGTCGCTAAAGTTTCTGGAGTTTTATCCGTAAACAGTGAGTACAAAATAATTAACAATTTACCACTTGAACTTCTGTGTAAAAAAACCCCGAGAACTGAAACATTTTCCTCACCCACTTTCTTACCGTCCATTTTCGCTGCCTCATTTTATTAAAATTTTGACATTTATAATTTATTTGAATTTCTCTTGCACCAAATATTCAAATCATGACTTAGATTTATGGTCTTAAATAATCAGTGTCTCATGTATGTCATTTAAAACTCATGAATCGATTATATAAGGGCTCCTGTCGGTCATCTTCCAACCACGACACGATTCCATTACACATCAGTTCCAACATGGCCGTTCCTCAATCCCAAACTATCCACAATTTAAATCAAAAATTACTCATTTCCTATCGACACTTACTTATTAATTAACTTGCATTTAATTATTATCTGTAAATTTATATAAATCATATATTTATTTACTCTTACTTTTATTTTTGAATTTTATTTTATGATTATTGATTTTTTTATAGTTATGTAACTATTACCTAATATTTATATTTTTAAAATTTAAATGACAATTAATTAGATTATTTCATTTATTTAGGACGAGACCTGATATATTTACATATTTTTTAAAAATGTGGTAGTGAAGGAAAATCAGCGGAGACAAAAATTACGGATAAAATTTTCTCGAGTGTGAGAGTGAATGCAGCAGGACAATTTATAAATTTTAAATAAATAAATTAATTAATTTAAGTAATCAATTTAAAAAAAGCGCGTACTGATTTTTAAAATATTTAAATACGGGTTTTTCTATTTTAGTTTTCTACTTAAATTTTATTTATTTATTTAAAAATTTTAAAAGTTGTTGATTGTCAGCCAAATTCACGCCCATTCTCTAGTTGATAATTTTTTTAATTTTTAAATTCATGTTATTTTGCTGGATGAAATTAAATTTCCGCGGATATTAAAATTTTTTTTAATTAATTAATTTTTTTTTTGGCAGAAAAATTTATTGATATGAATAAAAATTTGTCTGGATAGTTAAATTTATTTAATTAAGAAGAATTCGGTTGCAAAATTTTTCTTATCAGTACACAGAAAAAAAAGATTTCTTGGCACAAGATAAATTTTGGACTATGAATCCAAGACAAAATTTTTCTTAGGACTAAAAAAATTTTCCTGAGACGATTAAAAATATTTTGCATGAAATCTTTCTTTTTCTGTGTCAAGGAGCTAGCACCCGATCACTCCAGAATTTGTATATTTATTTTTACTAAATATCAATGTACAAATTCATGGAGTGATCGAGTACTAGTTTCCTGATCGGGTACTAGGTCTTTTAACAAACATAAGTGACAATTATTATTAATTACCTGTTTTGAAAATCAAAAAAGCATCTTTGGCCAAGAAAGCGAGATGTAACATATTTTCAACAGTTTTACCAAAGTCACCGGGATCTAATGCAAGCTCGAAATAATTTATCGGTTTGTGACCATTTTCTTTGTAAACAGATTTTATTAATCTGCGTAAATTATCAAGCTCTGCTTTGTTCTCATTATCACCATCAGCTTCAACTTCGATAACTTCATCCGGTCGTATTTTAGTGACATTGGGATCATTTAATCTCGTGCGATTTAATTTACCACTTATATTATTAATATAATTATTGCGCTGCTGGCTGCTTAATAATTTTTCAGTTTTTACTGGAGCTTTGGCTCCTTTTGCTTCCTCATTATTTCCGCTGTCATTCAAACTGTTGTTCGCGCTGTTGTTGCTTTTGTTGAGTTTATTTTTTTTCTTACCAACGCGTTTTATTTTATTAAGCAGACACGTGTAAATCGCTGTTGTTTTAAACGGGGGAATATCTTTCTCCAGCATCGACCAGTTCAATTCATTGACTGTCATGTCCGGTAAATGTTGCACGTACCCCATCTGATAATTCAATTCAAATAATTAACTCAGTTAAATTAATAATTAAAAAAAAAATATTATGCCGTAACTTAAAAACCACAGTCCCTTTGAATAAATAAAATAAATACCATAATAAATTACCAATTCCCGTGCGAACTCTAGTCTTCTGAATTAGCTAATAAATAATTAACTAATTACAGGACGTGACTATGCAGCGAAAGCAGCCGCAGCACCAAAAACTGGTGTAGCTCAAGGTAAAGTCGTTGCTGTTATTGGTGCGGTCGTCGACGTACAATTCGACGATGCACTGCCGCCGATTCTCAATGCCCTTGAGGTACAAAACCGCACTCCCCGTCTCGTGTTGGAGGTCGCACAGCATCTTGGTGAAAACACCGTCCGTACAATTGCCATGGACGGTACCGAGGGTCTGGTTCGTGGACAGCCAGTACTGGACTCCGGATACCCAATCCGTATTCCCGTTGGTGCTGAAACTCTTGGCCGTATTATAAATGTAATTGGTGAGCCAATTGATGAACGTGGTCCAGTTAACACCGACAAATTGGCAGCCATCCACGCCGACGCTCCTGAGTTCGTGGAAATGTCCGTCGAGCAAGAGATCTTGGCTACGGGAATAAAAGTCGTCGACTTGTTGGCTCCTTACGTAAAAGGAGGAAAGATTGGTAACTATTTTTTTTTATTAATTAATTAATTAATTGAGATAATGAATTAATAAATAAACTGATGATTTATTTCAGGTCTTTTCGGTGGAGCTGGAGTAGGAAAAACTGTATTAATTATGGAGCTGATTAACAACGTGGCTAAGGCTCACGGAGGTTACTCAGTATTTGCTGGTGTGGGAGAACGTACTCGTGAGGGTAACGATCTTTACCACGAGATGATTGAAACCGGTGTAATTTCATTGAAAGACAAAACATCCAAGGTAGCGCTGGTCTACGGACAAATGAACGAGCCACCTGGTGCACGTGCCCGAGTAGCCTTGACTGGTTTGACCGTCGCTGAGTACTTCCGTGATCAAGAAGGACAGGACGTGCTGTTGTTTATTGACAACATCTTCAGGTTCACCCAAGCCGGTTCAGAAGTGTCTGCTCTGCTGGGTCGTATCCCCTCTGCTGTAGGTTACCAGCCAACTCTGGCCACTGACATGGGTACCATGCAGGAACGAATTACCACCACCAAGAAGGGCTCAATCACATCAGTACAGGCCATCTATGTACCTGCTGACGATTTGACTGACCCTGCGCCTGCTACCACATTCGCTCACTTGGACGCCACCACGGTATTGTCCCGTGCCATCGCTGAGTTGGGTATCTACCCAGCTGTAGATCCTCTCGACTCCACCTCGCGTATCATGGACCCCAACGTCATCGGCCATGAGCACTACAACATCGCTCGTGGTGTCCAGAAAATCTTGCAAGATTACAAATCTCTCCAGGATATTATCGCCATCTTGGGTATGGATGAATTGTCTGAAGAAGACAAATTGACTGTTGCACGTGCACGTAAGATCCAGAGGTTCCTGTCTCAGCCTTTCCAGGTTCGCAATTTTTTTTATTAATTATTCGAGTGATGGTAATAAATATGATCCTGAAGTTAGCAGACTTTTTTTTCAACAATTTAATTAAAAAAAAAAAAAAAAAAAAAAATATGCACATGTAGAAAATTCAAAAAACTATAGGTGCAATTTTGTAAAATATTTTTTTTTTCAAATTTATCGTTTTTAAAAAAATCCAAAAGTAATTAGAAGACTGATTTCAGTATCATCTGGTTAACAGACAATTAAAAATTTTCGGATTTTATTTTTCGACAATTGAATTTAAAAAAAAAAAAAAAAAAAAATGCACATGTAGAAAATTGAAAAAACTACAAGTGCAATTTTTTAAAATACCTTTTTTTTTAATAATTTGTCGTTTTTACAAAACTCAAAAAATTATTAGACGCTGGCCAACTTCAGTATCATCAAAATTTTCATCCAAAAAAAAAAAAATCAGATTTTCTTTGTTTATTTCTGATGGTAGAGAGTAAGAGCTATTTTATAAAATTGTTAATTTAAAATTTTTTAAACAGGTCGCTGAAGTCTTCACTGGACACCCTGGTAAATTGGTACCACTAACAGAAACCATAAAAGGATTCCAAAAGATTTTAGCCGGTGAACTCGATCACTTGCCAGAGATCGCCTTCTACATGGTCGGACCCATCGAAGAAGTCGTCGCGAAAGCAGAAACACTCGCTAAATCATAAGCTGTTTATTTAATAATAATATATAAATAAATGTTTTATGATTATCATAAATATTCAGTAAGATGTTGAATATTGAACGTGAGAACCTGCGTTAATAAACAGTCGAATTATAAAAAAAAAAAAAATATATAAACATTTAAACGACAGCAATTTAAATAAACAATTTTCGAGACCGGAATTATCTTCCATAACTAAAACTCAGGTTCTCTATAAAATTGTGTAGTTGAACTTGCGCTGTAGTTCAATTTAAAAATAACTTTTTTTTTTTTTTTGAAGAATTCAAAAAATTAAAATTGAGCGGAAGATTATTTTGGGTCTTATTTGTTTATACTTAAAAATATTTAAATATTAAAGTCCGTATAAAAATAGAATTGTTTTTACATCTTGTAAAAATTATTTAAATGTATCACCGAACCATTGTCAGTACCAATTGTCAGTTTATTAACTCGGCTATTGTATATTAGTAAAAAAAAAAATTAATAAAAAAAATTGAAAATTAATTTTGATTTTTTATTCGAAAATATTTCCTTTTTAGTACAAAAATATTTTTTTACGATAATAGAAAATTTTAAGTAACAAAGATTTTTTTTTAATGCGAATGGTTTTAAATATTAAATAAATTTATGATGATTTAGAAATTAATCATTGGACTGGTGAGGCGGTAGGTGTCTTTTAGAAGCTGAAAAAAATATATTACATTTTTTTAGATGTAATTAATAATTAAGGCTGGGCCGTACTAAAAAATTATCGAATTTTAGATTTCTTTTAATTTTTCTGATTAAAAACTCTGATTAAATTCGATTGAAATTTTTTTTATTTAGATTCGATTGGAAAATAAAATTTTTTTTTCCAATTAATTTTCCGATTTCCAATAAACTTTTAATTAGATTCATTCGGAACTTTCCAATTAAAATTGATGGAAATTCAATCGGAAATTTGCGATTAGAATTTTCTAACCAGAATTTTAATCAGGAATATTAATTATCATTACAGCGATTTTTTCAGCTTACGGAAAAATTAATAAGAGAAATTTCCCTTAAAAATTTTCATCATTTGAGTCCCATAAATATTTAAAATGTAATTAGAAATATAAAATCCGGTGAGTACTGCCGATTATTTAAATAAAATTACCCGCCAAGTTTCCATGTCCAAGTTGATGACATTTTGCTGATGATTTTTATCTTTATTTTTTTTCGCATTCTCCCGCATTTCTCTGGGTGTTGGTACAATAACTAAATTTCCATCATCGTCTAAAGAAAAATAATAAATTTATGGATAATATTTCCAGGGATTGATATTAATAATAACAAGCATAAGTGATAATTATTGTCAATTACCTGTTTTGAAAATCAAAAAAGCATCTTTGGCCAAGAAAGCAAGATGTAACATATTTTCAACAGTTTTACCAAAGTCACCGGGATCTAATGCAAGCTTGAAATAATTTATCGGTTTGTGACCATTTTCTTTGTAAACAGATTTTATTAATCTGCGTAAATTATCAAGCTCTGCTTTGTTCTCATTATCACCATCAGCTTCAACTTCGATAACTTCATCCGGTCGTATTTTAGTGACATTGGGATCATTTAATCTCGTGCGATTTAATTTACCACTTATATTGTTAATATAATTATCGCGCTGCTGGCTGCTTAATAATTTTTCAGTTTTTACTGGAGCTTTGGCTCCTTTTGCTTCTTCATTATTTCCGCTGTCATTCAAACTGTTGTTCGCGCTGTTGTTGCTTTTGTTGAGTTTATTTTTTTTCTTACCAACGCGTTTTATTTTATTAAGCAGACACGTGTAAATCGCTGTTGTTTTAAACGGGGGAATATCTTTCTCCAGCATCGACCAGTTCAATTCATTGACTGTCGTGTCCGGTAAATGTTGCACGTACCCCATCTGATAATTCAATTCAAATAATTAACTCAGTTAAATTAATAATTTAAAAAAAAATATTATACCGTAACTTAAAAACCACAGTCCTTTTGAATAAATAAAATAAATAACATAATAAATTACCAATTTCCGCGCGAAATCCAGGCTACTAAATGTATTACACTCCTTAGTCAATACTTGAGTACACGATTTAATAACTTTTGACGACATGCTCATTACTTCTGAATCCATAACAACTTCATCCTGGTTACTGACTATAAATTAAGTTATCAATCATTAATTAACAATTTAAAATTTTAATTTTAAATTATTATACTTTTCTCCTCAACTGGAACGTCATCATGAATATTATCAGCTTCGCGGAACACATCCTCCAGAGTTTCAAGCGCCGCTTCGGAACCAGGATGAGCTTCTAAAAATTCAAATAAATAATTATCTAATTAATTAATAATCCGAAATTTAGCAGTTAACAATTATAAGATTTTTGTATTAAAAAATCAATTAAAAAAAAAAATAAAAAAATGCACTTGTAGAAAATTTTTAAAACTACAGGTGCAATTTTTTGAAACATTTTTTTTTTTTAAATTTATCATTTTTTAAAAATCCAAAAATTATTAAACGTCAGGTGAGTTCAGTATCACAATTAATTACTTAATTAATTAATTAATTAGTGAAAAATACTTACGTAAATTTTGTGTTCTATCTAAAACATTACGCAGGGCTTGTTTACGTGCCGTTGGTGTTCCATAATTACTTCGTCTTGACGAAAGTGAGCCCTGAGAACCTTCAGGGCTCATAAGTCTCGGCGAGCTCATTTTAAATTAATTAATTAAATATTAAATTAATGTATTGCTAAATTTTATGTCAGTTTTTTAATTGTTTATGTCGTAGGTTAGTCTAGACGCGGGATTTTCTTTTGTTTGTTGCCATTTTTAATTTTTAAATCAAGCGCCATCTAAATCCGCGGGAAATTTAAATTCCCGCAATAATTTTTTTAAAAATTCAAATTAATTTAAATTATTGTTAATAATTATCGCAGTAATTATTGATATTAAGATTTAAATATTTAATTACAATAAATTTATATGAGTAATTACTTTTACTGACGTGTAATAAAAAATAATAATTATGAATGTCCATTACGTTGCTGTGACGTCACATTTAGATGACAAAGAATTCCTAACCAAAAAATTAACATCTTACTATAAAATATCTAACATTTATAATAAACAATGATAATTATAACCCGTATTTACTGAAAACCACCAGAACCAGCATCTCCAGGTCGACATGAACAATTCCATCAACAAGGTAATTAATTATAATTATAAATAAAACCAAATAATTGGATTGCGTATCAAAACAGTGATTAAAATAAAAAAAAAAAAAAATTATTAGGATGATCAGAACCAGGACGAGCAAGATGGTGACCTAGACGAAGTGGAGCCGCGACTCAAGTACGTGAGGATGCAAAATGACATAAAACACATTCTGCAGAATGACGCAGCTTCTTGTATCGCAGTCCACCCTAAGGTAAGTTTTTAATTTTAAAAAAAATCTTTAGCCAACTTAACCAGTGACTTGTCATCAGTTTCTTTGCCTGGGGTCACATATGGGAAAGATCCACTTGCTTGATCACCAAGGGAACAATATCCAGTCTAAGACTTTGCAAGCGCATACGCTGACAGTTAATCAGATTTCGATTGACCAGAATGGGGACTACATAGCGTCGTGCTGTGACAAGGGTAAAATATTTATATACGGTCTCTACACACGGGAAAACAATCACATAATGAACTTGGAACGTCAGATAAAGAGTATCGCGATAGATCCGGCTTATTCTAAGTCAGGAACCTCCAAAGGTTTCATTACAGGAGACGACAAGCTGATGCTTTACGAGAAAACCTTTCTGTCGAGGCTGAAGCTGACGGTACTCAGCGAAGCCGAAGGAGGCGTGAGATCGGTAGCCTGGGCCGGACAGTTCGTAGCTTGGGCCTCGGATACCGGGGTCAGGTTGTACGATTTAAATGCGCGATGTTCTTTGGGTCTGATGAAGTGGCCTCGTAGCGCCGAAGCTTCGCCCGAAAACTACCGATGCAACTTAAGGTGGAATGGAGACCGGACTCTGCTGATCGGTTGGGTCGACACGGTAAGGATTTGCCAAATTCGAAAACGATCGCAGCAGGAAATGGTCAATCGCAACCTGCCAGAGTTCGCCGTCGATCCGGTATCGACATTCCAAGTTGACTTTTACATATCCGGAATAGCTCCGCTAGAGAATCAGTTGGTTTTGCTCGGATGTTTAAAGGAATTGAGCGAAAAAGGCACCAGCCAAAGGCCTACTTTGCATGTCGTCGAGCCTAAATACCAAGATTTTGTTGATGTATCTGCTAACTTCCTGGGACTTCGTGGCTACGAAGCCTACAATTGCAATGACTATCATCTAGACTGTCTTCCAGATGAAAATCGCTTCTTTATAGTCAGTCCTAAAGATATTGTCGTTGCCAGTCTGTACGACGCTGATGACAGAATCGAGTGGTTACTGAGTCACAAAAAATTTGAACAAGCTCTTGAAGCTGTTACTGTAAATAACGGGCGTGATTGCAAACGTCACACGCTCATATATGTCGGTCGAGTTTATTTGGATCACTTATTAGCATGCGGGAAGTACGACGAGGCGGGGAAATTGTGTCTAAAAGTACTGGGCCGCGATAAAAAGTTGTGGGAAGAAGAAGTATACAAATTTGCCCGCGTTCATCAGTTGAGGTCGATTTCTTCTTACTTGCCGCGTGGTGACGTAACACTAGATCCCCTGATTTACGAAATGGTTCTCTATGAGTACTTGAAAATGGACCCTGACGGTTTCTTACAACTGGTCAAGGAATGGCCAGCGAAATTGTACACAGTCGCGGCGGTTGTCAACGGAGTCCTTGAACATCTTCTTGTTCACAACACGCGTCAGAATGTTTTGCTTGAAGCACTGGCTATTCTTTACAGTCACGATGGCAAATATGACAAAGCGCTCGCAATGTATTTGAAATTAAGGCACAAAGATGTCTTTCAGTTGATCCAGAAGCATAAGCTCTACAACGCCGTCTATGACATGATCGAGGGTCTTATGGACCTGGACGCTGATCGGGCGATTCAGTTCTTCCTTGAGAAAGATCGTGTCCCTTCGGAAGTCGTTGTTGCTAAGCTACAAAACAATCCGCGGTATTTGTATCTGTACTTGGACGCTTTGGACAAAAGAGACACCAAGGATTCAAAAGGAAAATATCATGGGTTGTTGATTAGGTTGTACGCGGACTACTCGAGGGACAAATTGCTCCCTCTGCTGAGGCGATCGGATAATTATCCGATTCAATCGGCACTGGATATTTGTAGCCAGCGGCAATTTTATCCGGAAATGGTTTATTTGTTGGGACGAATTGGGAACACGTCGGAAGCGTTGGGTCTGATGACCCGCGAGCTAAATGACATGGAGTCGGCGATAGCTTTTTGCCAGGAGCATGACGATGAAGAATTGTGGAATGATTTGATAAACTATTCGCTGAGCAATCCGGAAAATATAACGTTTTTACTGCAGAAAATCGGAACTTACGTCGATCCCCGGTTGATGGTACAGCGAATCGCCCCCCAGATGGAGATTCCGGGGTTGAAAAAGGCTTTGGTGAAGATGATGTGCGATTACAATTTGCAAGTGTCTGTGCAAGAAGGCTGCAAGAAAATTTTGTCGAATGATTACTTTAATCTGCATGAGCGGTTGGTGAAAGTTCATCAGAAAGGACTGTTTGTTGATGATGATCAGATGTGCGGAGCATGCCACAGAAAAGTCATCGTAAGGGATCCAAGAAATCTAGTCGTTTTTTATTGCAAACATTTGTTCCATGAAGATTGTTTGCCGGATTTTGAACAGATCGATAGTTGTGTGATTTGTAATCCGCAGAAAGATAAAATAATTATTTAATTACTAGTTTTTGTAGACAGAAAGAAAGTTATCTTAAGTCAAAAAAATATTTTTGAAGACAAACGTTTTTGGAAACCAAGTCAAGATTTCCCTGGTAAAAAAAAATTATATGTACTTATATATAATTATATGTGAAAAATGGCCCAATATAATTACATATAACTATATAAAAATATATATAATTTATGCATGATTATGTATATAAATAGTTATATATAATTTTATATAATAACATTGGGCCATATTCCATATATAATTATATATTAGACCTTATTATATATGGAGTATATATAATTAGATAAGAATTGCATATAATTATATATGAACATAAATGTAATTATAAATATTTTTTTTCCTCGGGTTTATATAATAAAAAAAAATTATATATAATTATATGTAAAAAATGGCCCAATATAATTACATATAATTATATAAAAATATACATAATTTATGCATGATTATGTATATAAATAGTTATATATAATTTTATATAATATTGGGCCATTTTCCATATATAATTAGATGTGAATTGCAAATAATTATATATGAACATATATATAATTATAAATTTTTTTTTCCTCGGGTAACACAGTTTTCAAAAATAAAAAAAAATTAAAGGCATTCTTTCTCTTTTAGAATGTATCTATTTTCTAGTTCATTTCTGTGAAATGGCATGATTATATATTATTATATGTAATGATATACAATTATATATAATTATATGTCACTACATACAATTACATATAATTATACATTATTTACATATGACTATATATAAAAATTCATTGTATGTATTTATATATAATTTTATATAATTACATTGAGCTAATTTCTGTGTATAATTATATATATATATATATATATATATATATATATATATATATATATATATATATATATATATATAATTGCATATTATTATATCTAAGTATACATGGATAACATGCAAATAGATATCAATTTACATAATTATATATGATCATATATAATTATATATAATTTTTTTTTACCCGGGATTACTTGAACCAAGAAAATTTTTCTTGGTCAAAAAAGATTTCTACTCCATCCGAGAAAATTTAAGTTTTCAAAAATATTTTTTTGAATTATGGATATTTGCCTTCAGTCGAGAATTTTTTTTTCATATGTAATTTTTTATTAACAATTTCAATTATGCCGCGAATTTCAAAATTTTTTTTTACGGCCCGATAGTTGAAATTAAATGATACTGAAGTTAGCCGACGTCTAATAATTTTTGGATTTGTTTTTTAGACAATAAATTATAAAAAAAAAATTATATAAAAAAATTGCACCTGAAGTTTTTCAAATTTCCTACATGTGTATATTTTTATATTTTTTATTTTTTGTAATTTTTTTGTTGAAAAAAAAATCCAAAAATTACTGAGTCTGCTAACTTCAGGATCATGAAATTAAAGTATTTATTTTTTGGTTTATTTAGAAATAATTTGATAAGAATGTAATTGTACTTGGACTTTTAATTAATTATACGTTAAAATTATCGGCGGTAATAATAATTAAAAAAAGAATTTGAGTTTACTCAACTTATTGCTCAATTTAATACGCGGTAACGCTTGAAATGATATCTATTTAAGTTAAAATAATTAAGCAATAAATCGACTTTTTTTTTATTGTAATTAAATATTACGCCGATTTTTTAACGTGGCAATTTTTTTTTTAATTTTTAAATTTGAATTTAAAAAAAATTACGCGGGTGTTTTTTGAATTATGAAATTTGTATTGTATATATAATGTGTACAATAAATAAATATAAGGCTTTAATTATATTAATTAGTGTATGATAAATATCAGTAATTATTAATTTATTTTTTATTGAATAAATTATTTTTTTATGCTTACATTTAATTGCTTTTTTTGTGGATTGTTTTATATATTATTGTAATGCGTGTATATATATTAGACTGTGCCAAAAAACGGGACTTTTCTCTTAAAATTTTGATGGACGATACCAAAGGTCCTGTTACAATTTGAGTCCTTAATATTAAGAGGTCGCTTTGACCTCGAATAAATTTTTAAAAAGTAAAATTATCGAATAATTAAGGGCTCAAATTTTAACAGGACCTTTGTTACCCTCCGTCAAAATTTTAAGACCACCCACAAAAAAAATAGTCGGTTTTTTTGGCACAGTCTAATACATATTTAAAAATTGTAAAAAAAGTGATGAGTAAAAAAAAAATTTTTTTTATACTTAAACTAAAAATATATTTAATTACCATACTTATAAATATATAAATAAAATAGTGTAAATATTTGTAGTCTTAGAAAATTTATATGAATTATATATTTCACCAACATAATATATAATAAACTTATTTATACTATTTATTGCTATAATTATTGATAAATTTTTTATTTCCAATGACATTACATCAAAATATATAGATATGAATCTCAATATATATACATATATATTTATATATATAGCAATTGCTTAAATTAAGAATTTTTTATCACAATAAGTTTACAAACCTGTTTAAAAATATTGACCTTTACTTGTCTTATTAAAAAAAAACTTAATTATTTATAGTAACAAAATTATATTTAATAGTTAACTTATAAATAATATATATAAATATGATATAAATTTATTCTGACACCCAGATAACATTAGAAAATTTTTATCACAGCTGATAATATCAAGGTCAGCTGTTATGTAATTTTATTATCTTTTAATCACTTGCTAGTATGAAAAAAAAAAACTTTAACATTTTTTTTTTAAATTTAAATTTATTTCCGTCTTAAATTTATAATTTAATTTTTTTCGTAAAATGAAGTTTTCAATAAAAAAAGTTTAAAAATAGAAAATGTAAAATTTTCCATCAGCTCTGGGTTATCAAGTTCATAAACTAAAGCCTTGATTATTATTTTTATTAAATTAAATCTAATTATCAGAGTATTAAATTTTCAAAAATTATATTACACTTGTAAGCAAATAAATTTAATCACCGCAAATAATAATGAAATCATTTTTTAAAAACGTCAAAATAAAAAAAAAAAAACAATTGTTTATAAATTTAAATTAATCAAGTAATTGAAATAATAAAACTAGATTAATTTTAATTTGCACGTCATAAGACAAACACGTGTTAAAATTTTTAAATGAAAAAATTTCTAATAATAAAACGTTTGTAATTTTTTTTATTAAGAATGAAGTGATAAATTGTTAAATAATATACATTACATATGTTTCGGATTTATTTAAATGCAAGACACGGCTGAGTGGGGGATGTGGAAACAAGTTTGTCGCGCATAAAAATGGGAAGATCATCGCAAGCCGGTTTTATCAGTCAAGTTCATTTCAAATCGCTAGTTGGAGTTCACTTTACTCAGTTGGATTTCATTGTAAACTCAGTATTTTTTTAATTAATTTTTTTTTTTAACTAAGACAGAAAAATGGATTCCTTTAAAAAAGGATGGTTTAGTGAATACAATGATCTATGGCCTGGTATAAGCGTTTCTTTTGAAGTTACGAAAATTTTACATCACGAAAAGTCACAGTTTCAAGATATTTTATTAATTGAAACGTAAGTATATTTTTTATTGATAGTAAATGCGAGTCATTAATAATTTTTTAAAAATTAATACCCATAAATTTTTTTTTCTTTTAATTTATAAGACTAGAAAGCTTTTGTGCGCTAATTATTTTTTACCTCTTGTAATGTTTTGATAACTACCTTCTACACTATCCTTATGAAAAAGTCGCTTTCAAAAATATTCATCATGGATGCTAATTGTCTCTATTAGCCGCAAACATGACCAATCATCTCATAGGAACCGTTGCCATGACAACATTCCCCATAGTAATCGTTGCCATGACAACAGTCTTCATAGCAACCGTTGCTATGACATTGCCCATAGCAACCGTTGCCATGACATTACCCATAGTAACCGTTGCCATGACAACATTCCCCATAGCAACGGTTGCCATGACAACATTCCCCATAGTAACCGTTACCATGACAACATTCCCCATAATAACCGTTACCATGACAACAGTCTCCATAGTAACCGTTGCCATGATGACTATAGGCGGTGACATAACACCAACTTTTTTAGAATAGACTAGAAATTTGGGTGAATATTTCTGAGTAAAAATTTTTTGTTTGTTCATTCAAATCCCAAAAATTACAATTTTGTGATTTTTTTTAACTAATTGTTTTTGTCACTAAAATTATTGCGCAATTTTTTAAATAAAAAATAAGAAATTTTTGTGTCTGTTTTTAAATAAAAAATTTTATTCATCAATTTAATTCCCAAAAATGACAATTTTTAAAAATAAAAATTTTGAATTTCAAATTAAATGTCCGCGAGCTGGACGCGAACCCGCGCGCTCCGGTTGCTGTACTTCGGGATGTCTAATTAGTAAATAATTATTAAGACTGTAAAATAATAAATAAAAATAAAATTTTTTTACAGAAAAGCACATGGAAACGTTTTGGTACTTGACGGAATAATACAATGCACTCAAAGTGATGAATTTTCATACCAAGAAACGATATCATTTTTACCATTATGCAGTCACCCGAACCCTAAAAATGTATTATTTAATTAATTAATTATTCAATTTCTTAATATCGAATCACCACAGAGTAATTAAATAACTAGACTGTTATATTTATATAAAAGGTATTAATTGTCGGCGGTGGAGACGGCGGGGTAGCAAGAGAAGTAGTAAAACATCCTGATGTCCAGCATGTAACCCAAGTCGAAATAGACGGTCGTGTATTAGATTTGTCCCGTAAATATTTGCCATTCATGGCCTGCGGGTTGGATCATCCCAAAGTGACTCTTCACGTTGGCGACGGGTTTGAGTTCATGAAAAATCACTCACAGCAATTTGATGTCATCATCACTGACAGCAGCGACCCAGTTGGTAAATTAATAAATATTTTTTCAACGACGGGTAAATTAAAGTGAATTAGTACTTTTTTAGGACCAGCAGAATGTTTATTTAAAGAGTCATACTTTGCGTTGATGAAAACGGCTCTGAAACCCGGCGGAATCGTTTGCAGTCAAGCTGGAACTGTTTGGTCTAATGACAGACAAGTGGAACAGACATTAGGACACTGCAGGTCTGTTTTTCCAGTTACTGCTTTTGGAACTACATCAGTACCAACTTACCCCACTGGACAAATTGGATTTGTACTTGGCAGTCTTAATCCTGTATGTTAAATTCAAATTAGCGAATAATTTTCGCGGGAATTCATGATAATTTGAAAATATTTAAAATTTTTTTAACGCGGGAAATTTAAATGGAGACTTCGGACCGACAGACTGAGAATAGGACTCGCACGCGGGAGATCAGGGTTCGAATCCCGGTCTAGTCAAATTAATTATAAATAAAATATTAATTTTTAATTTAATTTAATATGTAAATTAAAAGTAATTACATATTTCTAATATTTATATAATTTGTATATTTATAGAAAACAAAATTTCAAGAGCCAATTAAAATATTCAGCGAAAAAGAATTAGATGACATGGACATGAAGTATTATGATGATAAAATTCATAGATCTTCATTTGTACTGCCCAGATTTGCCGCCAAAGCTTTAAATCAATCATTAGGAAAATAATTAACAGGATTTTAAATATTTAAATACATAAATTATGATTATTTTAAAAATTTATTATTTGCTTTATTGTTTTCTCATCTTGACATTAAATTTTTAATTTAAAAGATATAATATATGTATAATAATAATATATATATTTATAGTTATTGAAGGTAAAATGTTTATAATAAAAATATATGTATAATAATTAATAAAAAAAATTATAATTAATAAAATATTAAACATTCCAGAAATAATTATTAAATTATTAATTGAATTGTTTTTTGTATATATTTTTTTAAGGCTTATTTGGCTGGTGTATTACAATAATTATTAACATAATAATAATAATAATAATATAAATGTTAAAAATATAATTGTTATATATTTATTAATAATTAATAATTTTTACTGCGTATATATTTTGTTATTTAATCAGTTCATTTATTTAAAATAATTATTTTGACACAATGGCACGTAGTCGAATATTAATTTTTTAAAAATAAATATAATTATATATTTATTTTATAATTCAATTCCTGTGCGTTTTTTATTTTTCTTTTATTCGCATAATTTATAAATTTTTGGCAGATAAATTTTTAAAAAATTATATATTTGGTGAGACATTTTGATTATTTTTATTTATATAAAAAAAAATATATATATATTTAAAATTGCACTCGTTTATAATATAAAAAAAAATTTTTTAAGATTTTTTTTTTGAGCCTGTGTCTTAAAATTTTAAAAAATGCTTTAAATTCGTTTTTAAAAAATATTTTAATTAAAAAATTAATTATTTAGTGAAATTTTATATAAATAAGTTTTTTTTATCGACATTACAATTTTTCATTTTATTTTAAAATACAAATTTTTTTAATTTTCTCGCGATTTATTTCAAATATTTCATTAAAATAATTATTAGTCAGTGAAATTTCATATATAAATTATAAGTTTTTTTATCGACATTAAAATTTTTCATTTTATTTTAAAATTCAAATTTTTAAATTTAAAAATTTTCCCGCTATTCATTTTAAATATTTAATTAATATATTAATTAGTCAGTGAAATTTTTTATCTAAATTATAAGTTTTTTTAAATCGACATTACAATTTTTCTTTTTATTTAAAAATTCAAATTTTTTAATTTTCCCGCGATTTGTTTCAAATATTTAATTAATATTTTTAATTCACTGGTACACTCAATTAATTTCAAATTAAATATATATTTATAAAAAAAATATATTTAATGAGATTCTACTTCCAAGGAGCAACGATAAAATTCAAATTAAATTATAAATAATAAAATATTAGACGTATGTTAGTAAGAAATAAAATTGGGTTACAAAAGAAATAAGCAAATAATAATAATAATAATTATAAAAAAAAGAAAATTAATAAAATAAACCATAAAGCAATTAATCCTGCTATTAATCATGGTTAACATAAAATGAATATTAAATTAAATGATATGTTGCTTCTCTTGTTAATTGTCTCGCGTTAACGAACTTAAATATAAAAAAAAAGTAGTTGCTAAAAAAAAAAAGTTGATAATTTAAAATATTAATTATATGTAATATAACTTTTCTAAATATAAATAATTATAAATATAAAAAATAAATGAATTTTGATAATTCAAATAATTATTTTTTTCCCGCTTTTTTTTCTATTCCCTTCCCGCGCTATTTTTTATAACAATGGCGGCCGGGAAGCCTATCGGTTATCAGTTGTGTACATTAATTAGTGTAATTAAACAAGTAGATAATTAACGTAATTATAAATTGTCAGTGTCAGTGAAAGTGTCAGTGTCAGTGTTTCATTTTAATTTCTCAGGTTACTTATTAATTTTTGTTTTTAATTGTTACAATTTTTTTTTCTTTTTTTTTGTAATTGACTTTTTTATTGACCGTTTGTTTAAATTAATAACCTTCATTAATTATTGACGTCGTTTCACTACCGGTTAAAAAATTTTTAATTAATTTTGAAATTTATGATCCTGAAGTCAGAACGAGTGAGTGCAGCAGACAGACGAATTTAAAATTATAAATAAATAGAGTAAATAATTAAAAAAATAATATTTAAAAAAAATGCACTTATTAATTTGAAAATTTTTTAAATGCCCATTTTTTCAAAATTTTATTTTATTAATTATTTACTCTATTAATAATTTTAAATTCGTCTGATGTCTGCTCACACTCATGAGCTCTCCAGACAATCAACAATTTTTGAATTTTTTCAACAAATTAATAACAAAAAAAAAAAAAAAAAGAAATGCGCATGTAGAAAATAAAAAAATCTATATGCGCAATTTTTTAAATATTTTTTTTTCTTATAATATACCATTTTTAAAATAATTCAAAAATTCAGGTCTGCTGATTTCAGTATCACTTAAATTTTCTATTTTAAAATTACGCCCTTTTTTACCGTTTAAAATTTATTTATTTTTCTAAAAATTTTAATTGACATTCATTAAATATCATAAATATCTAAATATGTATATATATATAAATTTATATATTAAAATATACAATTAAAAGGCATTTGTTGCTAAAGGCTATTTCGGAAAGCACATTCGTTATTTTTAAAAATCTAAGGCCACTTCTAGTCTAATTTTTAAAAAACCATCAAACTGGTCAACATCTAGAACATCAATGGGTAAGTCTAAAATTAAAAAACTCCAACAATTTAAAATATTGTGCGTTAATTTAATTATTTAAACATAAATCATTATCATTATCATTATTTATCATCAAACCTAAAGGATTTGGTGGAAGATTCTTGATGCTTGGACATTTTCATAGTAACTGTTTTCTTTTCAATTATTTTTTGCGTCATTGATTGCTTGGTGCTCTTGTGTTCGATGGTACCGTTGTCATAACTACCCTTGAATGACATCATGTCATTGCCGGAAGTATTGAACTCTTTTTGTTCGATCGTTTCATAATTTGATGACGAAGTTGTCTTACTTCCAAGACCTAGACCTAGACCTGGACCTGGGCTGCTGGAATTATTAGGGAGACCAGTGGGACTCAAAGTGTAGACTTTGGTGGTGATGGTCTCGACTTTACCACCTGGTAAGACTTTGCTCTCAATGTTTTTGAAGCTCTGGCTCTGGGCGATCGACTGCTGGGGATACGAATTGAATCTCATGTTGTCAAGATGAGAGGGTGATTTATCTGATTTGAAAGTACTCATGTGTCCTGAGTAACGCTCAGAGTTTGCGGTGTCGTAATAATCTGGAGACTTGGTACTGTAGGGTGCGTCTATAAATTTACGCGATAACATCGGGGATTTAGCTGTTGCTATCTGTGAGGTTGCTGGTGGAAATGGACCTTCGAGAGGTGATGAATCATAACCCAGTTTATGGTCCTCTAAGTATTCTTGATTTATTTTACGTTCTATAGAGCTGTACTGTGCTGGAGAATCAGCAGATGAATTTATTGTCGAGTAGTCGCTGTATTTACCCCGGGAATCCAACGAACCGTAGTGACTTTCTGGTCCTGATTTGTAGGAATCTTTCATTTTACGCTCGAGAGTTGATTGGGTTGAATTAACTTTCTCAGGACTTACGAGATTTTGTCTGTCGTTTATTATTTGTCCTGAATTATTGTAATGAGTTGATCCGTATGGGCTGCTATAACCTGGAGTATTATTTAAACCATGACCTGGACTGCTGTAACCTGGACCATGTCCTGGACTACCATGACCTGGGCCATGTCCTGGACTACCATAACCTGGACCATGTCCTGGACTACCATGACTTGGACCATGTCCTGGGCTAGTATGATTTGTAGCATGTCCTGATTGATCATGATTACCAACACGTGATGATGAATCATAACGTGATGAATAACTTTCGTATCCACTTTGATCAGCATCATTTTCAGTATCTGAATAGTCTGGTTTATTTTTATATTTAGCTTGACGTATTGCAGTAAGACGACCACGTGCTTCTTCAAGTTCTTTTTCAATTCTCAGCACTTCTGACCGTGCATTTATTTCCTGGGCAATACCACCGACCATACGTTTGTTCAGAACCAATGATCGTTCTTCTTCTTGTTGAATCGCTTGTTGAGCAGCGCGTACTAAATTATCAGTAGCTCGCTTTACCGCATTTCCAGCAGCTTGAAGACGCTTGGTACTCTCGCTGTCTGGATCAGCTTTGACTTTGCAAGCTACCAACAGCTGCGCAGTACTGCTGGCCACTTGTTTGGCGCTTGAAATAAGTTTCTCTTCACTACTTACGCCCTGTACCAGAGCATTCGCTGATTCTACAAGACTGTGAGTTGCTGCGGCGACCAATCTTGCTGCTGATATCAATCCCTCGGACCACTGGCCATCGTCCGAAGATGTCAGAGGTGTTCGGGATACTTTGCCGGTTGTTATCAGCTCGCGCTGGGCTGCACTTGCGGCTTTTATGAGAGCCGAAGTTGCTGCGGCTATTGATTTCGCGGCTTCGAGAATCATCTCGTCAAAGTTCATGTCCTCGCTTGTTTCCTGAAATAATATTCCATATTAGCAATGAAAAATCTATAAAATCTACTGTACAGTAGCCTACAATAATAAATTTGATGATAATTCTGACCACCTTATTAATATGTTTGATTCCTGGTCGATATTTAAATTAACAACCAAGAATATCAAACATATCTTAAGGTAATTCAGGAGTCAGCAGCAGGAAATCAAGTGATACAGTAAATATTACAACGAATAATCACCTGGATGCTTCGCCGTGGTCGTAAACTGGCCAACTTTTTAGCAGCGGCATCAATGCTGGCCGCAGCGCCAAGTAGTTCGTTCTCGGCGATAACTGTCGGGTCATCAGGATCAACCCAATCGGCTCCTTTGAGTAACTCAGCTACGGCGACTAACTCAGTAACACTTTGGGCTATTTTACGTGATATCAAAGGCAGCGCATGCTTTGCGTCACCACTTCTCGAAGCTATTTGCAAAATAGCTTGCAATAGTTCGCGGTAGTTCATTGCGACATCATGACCTGCTTGAAGGGTACGATCGCGTAAATCTGCTGTCTCGGCACATTGATAGGCAGCCGATTTACAAATCACCAGCATATCGCTTATTGATTTACGTCCCATGTTTGCCGCAGCTATTATGTCATCTTGTTTGCAGCTGTTTCCAGCTGCCACAGCTTTGGCTGTTGATATTGTGATGCTTTTGGTACATCTTACTAGATCTTCGGGTGTTATGTTTGCTCGTTGAAAGTCTGTTGTGTTTAGGGCACGGATTTCTTGACCAATTGCTTCGATTGTCGACTCCAGAGCTCGGGTTCCTCGGGTGTGTTCGTCCTCAACTGCCTTTACGGTTTTCAGCAGTGATGTTACGTTGGTTACCATCACCTGTGGATAAAACCAATTTGTTAAATTTACTGATAGACACTTTAGTATGAGCACATTTATTTATCCATGAGTGCTGTTAGTTACTTTTAAGCCCTGAAAAAAGCCTGTTAATTGTTTATTAATGTAAATATATTTTGTATGGACAATTAGTCAACGTCTAGAGGGATTTTTTATTGCGTACTTGTAATTATTGTATGTAAGGATTTACGGGGTTTGTTAGTCACGATCCTGAGCCAAATACTGTCGGGTTAACAACACAACAATCTAGAAATGAGTACGTACCTAACCGCTTAATTCCGTACGGATTTACTTTTTTAAACTTTTGTTTATATTAGGAATTATTCTTAAGCAAAATTATTTCATTTTTCGACGATTTTATTTATGCAAATGGTGTACAAATGTTTGATATGTATGACGTAGAGTAGAATGTTAAGAACCAATGAAATTTTTATCTCTATTCAAGTATTTTCAGTAAAATTTTCTGCATAGAAAAAGGATGGAGCTTAAAAGTAACTTCTGTACAAAAGTTATTATTCAATTTGATATCAATTTATGTTTGACTTTTCTGAATATTTCTTAATCAAATTCATATATTTGGTATAAAAAGTATGGCAGTTGATTCAAATAATTTTATAATTTGACTGAAATATATTATTTAATTGGCACAAATAAATATTTTGTTCTTCGAAATAAATATAATATATTTGAGGTGACTAAATTATATATTTGTGGTAAAGACTTAAATTTGTGGCGAATAACGGAAAATTTGACGCTACTCATATATTTGAAGTAGTGTTGCAATAAAAAATTTAAAAAATACAATTTTTTAAACTTCCCGCCATGAAAATTTAAAATTTTCTAAAAAAGGCAAATTATTGGTTTTGGTCTGATTTTCTTAAATCGAGTTTTTATCAGGTCTCGACGTTTTGAAGCCCTAGGAAACTATTCTGACTATTTCCAGATGGACTTCCTTGTGTGTGAGTGTGTGTATGTATGTATGTATGAATGGATGTGTGTAAACTAATTTTTGTCGTACGATATCTTTGGAATGAATAAACCGATTTGGACGTGCTTGGTGGCAATCGAAAGGGCTCATCAAGACTTAAATCTGGATAGACTTTGAAGTCAACCGGTCAAGTTGTTTACGAGTTATACGAAAAATAAAAATTAAAAACAAATTTTTTTGAGGTTTTCTTCATATAACTTACGATCTACTTGCCCAATTTACTTCAAAATGTATCCAGTTCTAAGTCTTGATAATCCCTTCCGATTGACATCAAAAACCTCCAAATCGGTTGATTCGTTCCAAAGATATCGTATGACAAAAATTAATTTTTTTTGGTTGAACAACAAAATGAACACTTTTTGACTTCGAAAAGTTCAAAAAGTTACAAATAATGACGTTTTTGAGCTTTCTCGGCTCAAAAACAGTGAAAAGTTTTAGAGTTGGTCCACAGGGTCAACCGTTTTTACGTCTAACGTTTATTCGCAGCAAATAGATCATTTCTTTACCACAAATAAACCACTTATTTCACGAAATTGAATTGCTCAAATATACAATATCTTTTTCACAATTAAATATTTATTTGGAGATATTCAAATATACGATATCTTTGGCTCAAATAAATATTTATTCAGTGTATAAAGAAGCAACGAAATTTTACTGAAAATAGCTAAAGATCCGGAAACACGGACTATTTTTTTTTAAGGATAAAATTCTACATTAGTATCAGAAGATCAGAAGTACGTTGTGCTGGTTGATTTGTCTCCGATGACGATCGTAGACGCATGAGTTCCTCTTCTTGATCAGATACAATCCACTCAGATTCAGAGCCGCCCGTGTCGCTTGTCAATGGTAAAATCTGATGGTGCAGCTGACGTTCAACTACCTAATAGCAGCCAATTGGCCAAAAATCCGTCGTTTCAAAATCAAAGTCCACCGTTTTACTTTTATTTACATTAAATATCAATAGATTTTCTTAAACAAAGAAGCAATCACTTCTTAAGCCTTACACGGATCTAAACTATCTACGCATTCCGTAAAAAAACAAACAAAATTATCTACAAATTGTTGCCATCACACAGGAAAAAAAAAATATTAAACTATGTACATATATTTGTAAATATATATACATATATTTAGACATATATATGATATGGTGGACTTTAATATCGACGAATTTTTGGTATGGATTTTTTTTGTCTAACGGATTTAGATTTTCAGCACCGGAATTTCAGACATTTTCGAAATATTTTTGTTATTGTATAGGCCAACAAAGATCTAGTCAATTAAAGTCCACCCACAAAAATTAAGAAAGCGTTTATTGTTACGTATTAATTACTCCTGTTAAATAATTAAAAGCAGTTTATTGTACTTTTAAAAAATGGGTTAGATATCTTGCAATTACACTGTTAAAAAAAAGTATATTATGCTACCGAGTGTGAATTGGCTGACGAGTGTCGAAATGAACGTTCTTACTCAGTTGCATACAAGTTTTTACATCGAATGGTAAGAATCTGCGTCCTTTATTGGTACTGAGGGTCACGAAATCTAGATTATCGGTTTGCGCATGCGTATAATCCAGGAGAGGATTGATCTTAATTTGATTAATGGTAATGTAAACACCTGTCTAGATATTAAGTTACTAAAGTACCCGAGTTTAGAAACCTTGTCTATACGATTCCCCTAAGATTTATCACCCGGATTGGTTGCCTTAAAGTTTACCAAGTTCTGAACATTGCCGAGTTTACTTTACTATACTCTGTGCTCATTTCTTACCAATGGCAGGCGTGATTTCTTACCACGTGGTGTTAAAATATAGTTTATAGTTACGTTTGTGGTTACGGTCGTTATGGTTATGGTTACGGTTAACTTTACAAAAACAAAAGTAATGAAAAGTTTTAGAAAACTGACCTTAGCAGAGTCTTTAAGATGCGCCATACTGGGATCGTTGATTGGTTTACCACTAGCAGCTTTGGTAGCGTGAATGAGATCCCCCAATGCCGAGGCAACATCGCGTACTGCGTTGATAAGCATCACCTGTGCTTCGGCATTCTGGCTGCCAAGACTAGCGGCTCCATATTTAACAACTTCTGCAAGCTGGACAATTGTCGAGACGGCATTCTGAGCAGCAACTGCTAGTTGTTCTTGGGAAGAAGCTGCGCCGGCGACCAGGGTCTTGGTGTCTTCTACCAGAGCTTTTGCAGTTTTTAAGATATTCTCGCGATGATCGGCGAAAGTGTCACCCTCGTTCTCAGCATGAAGGGTTCCAGCGGTTGCAAACATTATTGTGGTGTCAAGATCACCGATTATACCAGAGACAGTACTGGCAGCGTTGATGCAAGCTTGAGTACCACGTGAGCCAGCTTGTAGAGCTGCAAGCACCTGGGACACACGTTCGGTAACAATTTTACCGTAGCTTGAAACTTCTAGTTGGGCGTATGAGTCTCCTGGTGATAGTTGACAGACTCCTGCTGCGCGAACAATGTCTACGCAAGCACGTCCTAGATCTTGGACACCGTTGCGCAAACGAGCTGACACTTCAGCATTGGCAGCTGCTGCTGATGCTCCAGAAGTGTCACGTGCCAGTTGTGTGTATTTGTGAGAAATGTCTACGGCCAGAGGGCCAAGACGTGCAGCGTCAGTGCTGGATTTCGTTGACATCTCTTGTGCTAATCGTGCTATTTCTTTGGCAGCCTCGACCATGCGTGTTTGATAGTCCACGTAAGAATCGACGCTGTCTGTTGAGATTCTCGTTTCATCTAAACGAACCATGGCACGTGATATTGTCTCAATCAAACCAGTAACTATGCCATGAGATGTTGAAATGGTCTCCAAAGTAGACTGTAGCTCTCTTATTGCGTCTTTGGTTGACTCGACGCTGTCATCAACTTCAGCATGCAGCGCTGCTGACTCGGAATTACCACCAGTTTCTTTCGCTACGCAGACTAACTGCAGAGCTGTCTCGGTGACTGTTTTAGTTTGATCCAGCAAGACTGTTTGTTGCTTAGAATTTACCATATTGGAAGCAGCGCCAATAGCTCCAGCAACCAAGGGTTCGCAGCAGCTAGCAATCTGTTGAGCAGAGTAGCCAATATTTTCAGCTTCATATTTAGCAGCCAGACGAAGTGGTTCTAGATTTTCTTTAAGCTCATCAGTACATTGTTCCATCAATTCAATGAACCCTTCTTGGGAATTTTCTTTACGAGGAACAAGATTCTGAGACACCGCACTGAGAGTCGCGTTGTCCAGTTCCTTGATCCTCGCGACTAATTTCTCAATTGCGATGTCACAGTCTTCATGACCCGGACTCTTGTCTCGTATGGAAGCAACGAGTGTTTTTATTGACTCACTGACATTTTTGCTGTGATGAGCAAGCAGCTGCCAAGTAGGCTCATCTTTAGGACTCGCTTGTAGGCTTTTGGCTGCTTGGACCATCGCACATGCGCCGTCTATGATCGCTTTTTCAGGTCCAGTGATAGTTTCTTGCACATGGGTGACTGTCTTGAGGTACTCAGTACAGCCAGCGAATGCACAAAGATTGTCAACGGCATCCAGAAGAGGTTTTGTAGCTTCTGAACATTTCTCACGATTGGTCTCGGAGTATTCGCGATCAAGGGCTTTAATTTCTTTTACCAAATTGGCCGTGGAATTGGCGACATCCTTAGCAGACTTGACGTAGTGTCTTTTGGCAACTGGGTCATTAGTTCGACTGGATGCGTGTCTGCAAGCATTGCAGAGAGCGCTAGTATGTTTTGCGATCATCGTAGCAGCTTCTAGAATCTGTTGTTTAGAACTCGCTGGGCTGACCAAACTTTCACAGCCAGTGTGGATAGCTTGGGCAGCGCGTACGAACAGATTTTTGTCGACAATAACTTCCTCCATCTTGACAACTTTACGTCTCAATGTCGGAGTTGTAGCAGCTGTAGTTGCAATTCTCAATTCCTCTGCTGCGCTCTTCAGCTGATCCTGAATCCGCGAATCATGGGGACTACTCGCGCATTGTCTTGCGGCTTCGACCATCTTGGCAGTAGCATCAGCCAGCGTCTTAGCAGCTGCCAGAAGACGTCGCTGCTGCTCGGTATCAGTTTGTCGTTCTGCCTCACCCTTGATGCTCTGTATCAACTGAGCAGTTGCTTGGCCAACAATTCTCGCCTGTCTTACCATTTCCCCAGCATCGCCGCTTGATGAGAACAATTTTTCCGTTGCAATGATGATCGTCTCGACAGCGCCTTCATGAATAGTCTCTTTGGCACGTTCTCCAGTTTTCGTAGCCGTACGAATGTGATTCAGTAGATCATTTAATGTGCGACTTACCTCAGTGGCAGCTGCACTGAGTTCTTTCAGGAGATTGTCGTCATTACAAGTTTCATTGCACACACCGACTAAATTTTCTACGGCCTTGGTTACCTCGCGTACAGCATTCATCAGTTGTGTTTGGCATGCAGGTGATTGTAAAGTTGGTGCTACAACTTTGGCGCAAGCTACCAATTGAGATGTAGCTAAGGCGCACTGAGTTGCAGCTGAGATTACGCGATTTTGTGTTTGAGAATCCTCGCACGTAGCAGCAATATTACGAGCTTTAAGGACTAAAGCCGCTGTAGTGTTTGCTACGGCTTTTGCTAAAGCCAATAAGGTATCCTGGAGCTCTCGATTCGAATCGTTTTCTTCGCCAATTGTCGTCAATACTTGGTGAGATGCTTCTCCAACACGTGAGGCAGCATTCAGGAGATTCTGTCTCGGCTGAAATTATAAAAGCAACGGTTATTTATTCCAATAGATTCGAGATATAGAAAGTTTAGTCGAAGAAAAAGACAATTAGGAAGCAAAGCTTCTTACGTATTGTCCGTATAAAGTTGAAGTTACATAGAAAGGCTGAGAACAAGAAATACTGATTTACGAGGCTATTTTTAAGAAGCTTTATTATTAACCAAAGGTTACTCACCTCCTTGGTTTCCGGTTCCGTTGCTTTTAGTAAATCAGAAAATGCAGTACAGAGTTTACGAGCAGCATCAAGCAAACGATCACCCGACGTATCATCTTCCATAAGAGCCGCTATCATTCTCACACCTTTTGTCATTTCTGGAAGGTTAGTAGCTATCGTCGATATTGCCTCCCCTACTGCTGTATGGTCGACCTCTTCCGCGGAACCGGATGTCAATGTTACTACTTGTGCAGTAGCAGCATTCATCTCCGCTATCTGGGTACCGACATTTTGCTTGTGAGTCACCATCGTCTGGGCAATCCATTTCAATGAAGCCGGATCATTCCCTAATTCAGGCAGCTGAGCTTTTGATGTCAATTCGCTTTCTGCGATGTGAATTATTTCATGACCCGCAGTTATTGTTGATAATAATGCACGCTGTGGCTCTGATAGCACCGAAGTTACTTTCGTTTGTTGGACCTACGGCAGTTTTTTATTCTTATTTGTTGTTTTTTATTCATTTACTACTCAAATTTATTATAGTACACGAAATTGACAGCATTCTTTTTTAAATTTACAAGAGTTTCGAATCGAAAAAATTTTAAATTCAAAATTTTAAATAATTTAGTTGGGTATAAATGTTATTTGTATAAGCCATGATGTACCTACTTTTTGTCCGTAATAGAAGTTGCCTAGCATGAAAAAAAATCCAATTGTATAATTAATCGAAAAAATCATTTAATAACGCGTTTTTAAAATTTTTATTTTTAGTATTAATAATCATGACTATTTTAAGGCTGCCAACATTTAATTGAAGCTAAGAAACCTTCTACGTTTATTGCTTTTTTTTAATTTAAAAAAATCGAAGGTTTCTTACGAAATCGTGCATACGGTTGTAGGCTGGCTAAAAGTGGGAGTTGCCTTATATTACATAACTATGAATTATGAAAAAATGTGAAATCCCAGTTTTAACCAGAGCCGACTTTTGTGTTTTGGTTGAGGAAAAAAATCCTTACCATAGGTGGTGCATGTGCAATATTGACTTGTCCGCTGATCGTAGTGTACTGAGCACTCGCCATATGTCCAGTTCCATAAGGTCTCGCTCCTGAAATTTTTTTATCATGCAACGGCTAGTAAATTTAAAACAATAACTTAAAATCTCGAGGATTTAACTTTATAAATATTCCTCTCGGTTTGTCCTCTGTAAAAATTTACTCAACTACATAGAACACACAAAGCGCAATATTTTAATAACATTTTCGTGTAATTTACAGCTTTAAATTTAACGCAGTGCTGTACAAGTGATGATTCAAAATAAAAACGTTTTTAATGTCTATCCTCATCAAGCCAAAAGTTCAAAATTACTTGTCTATTAACGTTACATAGTTTGACTCTTAAGATTAATGCCGAGTTTAAGATGATAAACTTTTGGCTTTGATCGATAGTTGCCTAGACATTAGACAATTTTATAATGTACACGTGATAGATGTGTGATTTTCGTTGCTTACCGTCACCGCCGGCTCTCATGACTGCTGGTATAGCCACCGAAACAGCTTCAACACTTCCTTTTCCCACATTGCTCGTCTCGTGTTGCATTATAGTTGCTCTGAATAAGTCAAAAATAGTAAACTTTAATAGTTAATCACTAATCTATTTAGTCATTAACTTTAGAAACTTTATTAACTAACGATTGGGTTTGATATTTTTCGCGTTGCATGCGTAGGAACTCTTCCATCTTGCTTACCTTGCGCAACTGATATTGTTAATTGAAAGTTAATTAGAGTAGATTCGATTTATCGGGCTTAAGTGATTTAGAGTAACAAATTGACGCGATAAATTCAAGCTGATAGATCTTTTAAATAAAAGTATTGGGTCGTACTATTTAAAAAAAAATTAAATTTAATGAATTTGTACATCAAAAAGGAGAACTTACTTTAGTGGAGAGACACTGTCTTCAACCATAGTCGAGCCTTCATCGCCTTCGATACCGAAATGATCCTTGGCCTTTTGCTTCTTCAGAATAATGTCGATGTACCCGGCGATAAGTTGGAGAATTTGTTCAGCTTCGGTTGTTTGGACGCTGTAGTATTGGTCAGAATAGTCACCAAAATCAAGCGTGAATGTATTTGGCGAGGCGCCCCAGCGTCTTACGGTTGTCAGAGGCCAAGTTTTCAAAATTTCTTTAGTTCTTTCGTCCAGTCTCAGTACCGAGTCTTTCGTGACACCCAAAAGACGGGGTACTAGCTTATTTTTTCCTACCATTTTCTCTTTAACCAGGAAAAATGTCACGCCATAAGTGCTGAGTGATCTCGCGGTCTTTGTATAGAGGACTTTAGCATCCAATTCGGACAACCCGATGTGTTTTTTGTGCTCAGCAAATACTTTTTTTTCAATTCCCTTGACTTTAGCATACGATTGCGGTAAAAATTCTTTAAGATCCAAGAATCCGGGCTTGTGTTTGTCCTCTTTGTGGTCGCCGAACTGTATTTGACATTGGATACCAGCAAAAATACAAGCCTTTTCTTGTGTAACTGGATGCGTACCGTCAAGAATAGCGTCACGTGCTTGGACATAGAGTAGCGACAATTGAACCGGATCGCGACTGTCAATATTTTGATCTGAGAAAAAGTATTTACGTCTCAATAAAACAGTTTCCGTTTCATCGATTCCCTGTTCGCGCAACGTTTTACTGGGATCAACCCAATTCATTTCGTCATCTGTCTTCAACTTTTTTCTCAATTGGTCCATCTTAGCGTCCCGTTCCCCTTTGTCTTCTTTCCGGCGCTTAAGAGTCAGCGTGCCAAAATTACCTGGCTTTTGATTCTCCGAATCATCATCTAGATATTCGCGCACCAGCGAGTACTCATCGTGATTAGTTATTCCGATTTTGGTGCATATGACAACCATCAGATTGGCCACAGGCTGGCTGTCATCCACCAACAGAGTTTTCAGAGTACCGTCCAACATACGAACACGCAGAGTCCGTAGCTTACGACGGTACTCAAGTAAATCTCCATTACGGAGGATATAATAATCTAGATTACGACCTGGTTCCAACCAGACTCCCTTCTTGGCGTCTTCGTCAGCCAAAAATAGCCCATAGTCTTTAGCTATCGGGAAGACAAAATCATGTTACCAAACTCTTTACACTTGGCCGTACTTGTAAACTTAATTAGGTAACATGGTAATTACAAATACTAATCTACTTACGTTGTCCCATGTTGGTTGCTTCAGCCAATTTCTCCCTTATAATCCGGCATGCATCAAACACCGAAGTACTCGGATCAAATTGCATCATCTTGGTGGCATTTTTTTCCGGAATGGAAATACGTAGCGATAAAGTCGACATTGTAACTGCCAATGGTGATGTTCTACGCGTACTAAAACCTCCAGAATCCGCAGACTGTAAAGTTTATAAGTTATCAGTTAGGGCCAGGATTTTTGCCTCAATTCAAAAATAACAATTAATAATTAATGGTATCGAATTTTTGATATTACGGCGGAAATATTGGTCGTACAAAAAAATTTTCGAAATAAAAGTTGTTCAAAATTTAATTTTACAAAAAAAATGTCTCTTATAATTTTTTCTTAGGACTAATAAGAAAGCCGTAATTTCAAAATAAAGATTTTCATTATTAACAAAAATTTGAATCATTCATTATGAATCTTAATTTTTGAAATACCGTGAAACTATTGGTCGTATAAAAAAATTTTCGAAATAAAAGTTGTTCAAAATTTAATTTTACAAAAAAAATGTCTCCTATAATTTTTTCTTAGGACTAATAAGAAAGCCGTAATTTCAAAATAAAGATTTTCATTATTAACAAAAATTTGAATCATTCATTATGAATCTTAATTTTTGAAATACAGTGAAACTATTGGTCGTATAAAAAAATCATAAGAGACATTTGTTTTAGAAAATTAAATTTCCTACACTTTTTGTCTTAAAACTTTTTTTGTAAGACCAATATTTTCGCCGTGATATCCAACATTTAAAGTATTCATTTCAAAATTAAGTCAAAACTCTTGTTATTAGTAATCAAGGACGTTAATTAAATAAACTTTTACAGAGTCTAGACGAATTAAGGTTTTGATTTTTTTGTCTGTATCAAATGTAAGGCAATAAATAAAATTTAACGCAACAAGTCGAAATTGAATCACATTTAATTATTCAATTGGAAATAACCGTTTGCAATAATGAATTTTATTTCGGTTCACGGCATCAGCCTAAGGGAATTAATGCCAATTAAATTTTAACGAGTTTTCCAGCTCGGAATTCGATAAAGTGGAAAATCTTGAGGGACTTTATAGACATGTACACATATATATGTATATATTAAATTGAAAATTAAGAGGAATCGCAGTGGTAACAATGACTTGAAGCCCTGGTAGTTTAAACTTGAATCTATATATCGATCTAGTCGCCGCATATCCAGTGGCTTTACAGGGCACTGAATTCAGTTACGTTGAATTAAGCCAACGGTCTGTTGTACGAGTAGAGCATACACAGCTGCATGTCTACGTGTGTATGCAGACATCAGACAAGGGTAATAATAATAAGAGACAAGGCTTCGTTTATTTGCATATTTTTATGAGAATGAGGGGAAATAGTTCTTCGAAACTATGATTTTGTGGCGGCTGAATGACCAGCTTTCAATTTTGAAACCCGCTGTAGAATTTTTGGCCAAAGCCATTTTTCAAAGTGGATTAATCAGTTAAAGGGATGAAGTGAGTTGATGGACTAATAAAAATAAATAGTTATTGTCGGCAATTAAGCCGTTTTCTGTGGCCCCACTTGCAGCGAGGATATGAGATAAACAATTCGTATGCTCAGGCACGTGCCTGCTGTATCTTATTCACGGACCGTAAATGACTTTACTGTTAGTTGGCCCTCGGATGGGTAAAGACACTTTCATTATCCCCCGATATTTGCATAACTATTCCTATAAATTATAAAAATGAATGAAAGTCAGTTATTTGCTCGGACTAAAACTTTTTAATTTAAATTTAAGCTGGACAGAAAATAAAAAGATGACTTCTTTTTTCTTTTTCCGAGGAATTGAAAAGATAATTGCGTAATTATAATAGATGTCGGGGTTGAGAATGGTTTGAATTAAGGGTTAGTTTGTTAAGGCTTTGAATGTGAGGTAAAAAATACGGCAATTATGGTTAAATTTTTTTTCGGTCATTGACTTTAGTCTGCGGTGGGTTATGTGAGAGGGAGGTTTTGGAAGTAAAAAGGTTGTTCGATGATGACGGAATACAAGAGGGATTGAGAGTGAGGCTGGCACGGTGACATAGGCCATCAGAGGTATAAATTTGGTGCGAGTATCCACGCCAATGGAGAAAGACTACTCTGAAAGTACACCCTTATATTAGGAGTGAGGTTGCCTGGCAACGCCGGCTCTCACTGTGTCAAACTCAAGCACAACCGATCCCCATTTTCTATCCCCTTCAACGAATTTACCTTCATCCACTTTCTCTGCCTCTCACGTTTTATATTATGTATATATGTATATATAAGTCTGTGTGTGTCTACCTCACTCGATTTTCACGCAATTCCATCCTACTATCACCTTTGCCATCGATTTATCTTTTTTTTCCGTTCATGTCTAAAATCACTATTTTTCGCTCCAAAAAACATGATGGATTTTATTTTTTGGTTATTCATTTTTAAATTAATATTTTATCTCTTATTTCATTCACTACCAGCCACTGGACCGAAAAATTTCAAGTCACGACCACTTGGAATTTTTGAATCTGGATAAAATTTTATTTTTGTTTTAATTAATTTTAAAAAATTGAACTTTTCTTAATAGTCTATTATTTTTTTCATATTATTCACTTGGATATTTAAAAAATATCAAAAATAATTTTTTCATTGACTTGAATCATCATATAGGCCGCCATGTTTTTGTCACCTGGGATTTTTAAACCCATATAAAATAAAAACCATAAAAAATACAGCTTTGATTTAATTTTTATGGATAAAAAAATAATTGAATTTAAAAAATGAATCGATGAAAAATTAAATTAAAATAAAAAAAATAAATTGTTCTTTTTAAAAAAAAGTGAGGTTAGAATTTTCGAGTTTTATTGCCATTAATTCTTAATATTAATGAAAGGACTAATCAGCAGAGGTTTTTTTGTCCATGGTAAAAAAATAAAAAGGTAATTTATGGTCAGCAAGTCCTCCGGGATAGTGACAAACGTGAAGCGAGATATAAAAAAAAAGTAATAAAAAATAAAAAAAAATAAGCTTGTGAGCGAAAACGTTGAGAAGAATAGCCAAGTCAGTGAGATAACACGAGTAATGCGGTATTCTGGTGGGAAATTAAATCACCGGCAGGTTCCGACAGTACCCTCACTAACCCTCTTCATCTGCCCGAAACTTGGATCCTCTTTGCCTCCATGTGACCCAATTCGTATATACAATAACCCAGAGCCCTTCCCTCACAACAATAATTTAATTTATCACCGAAAAATATAAGAACCCAATTATTTAAAAAAGTTAACTCATAAATTTGTATTGCCAACGATGACAACCAAATGGCGATTAATCGAGGCATTGATTGCTCTCACGCTTTTCATCCCCTTCAAGACACCAAGATTATACACGGCTGAATAGGATCAACGAACTAACAGGGGGTTTTGTATTACGTCCTTCCCTTTGTGTCCACCCCCTCTCACTCTTATCTGCACCCCATCATTACAACGATCGATCAAAAATTATTTAATTTTTTAAAAATTCAAATTAATTTTTTTTTTCTCACAAAATCAGACTCTCTTTCAGCAGCTAAAGTTTGTAAGAGAAAATGTACAGACGACTCACCCCCATATTTAAACGGTGGCAGTGAGCCACCTTTTTATCACTGCATTATACTCTAACACTGTCGTCCCTCACCTGCCTACTCTACAATATTAAACTTTTTTTTTTTACATACCACAGTCACTATAAATAAACTCATCTCATAATTTTTTTATTTAAAAAAAAAAATTGATTTGAATAAAAAAAAAAAAACTTTGCTACTCTATCGGGTTTGAATAAAAAGTTTATTGACTTGAATTAATATTTATGAACTTGTAATAAGTTTTATCATAAATTAATTACTTCGAGTACTTGTTAATAGCAAATTTTTTTTTTTTATTTACCCATGATCGTTGAATTACTTTATCAGTTTTAACATGACGTTTACGATTAAGACTTCGCGTGTATAAATAATTAATTAAACCAACAAAACTACAACACGGTTTGAAATACATTTTAAAATAATTAAGAGACGCGATAAAAATATTTTAAAAAGTTCACAAACATTTTGAGTTGATAATAAAATAAATAAACATGTAATTTAATTTAAAAATAAATAATTTAATCACTGGATCATTGTTCGGTTTAGTGGATAAATAAAAAATATTAAGATCGTAGAGGAGTTGAGATGAGACTGAACTAAACGTGGACTCGCGATGGAGCTCAAACGTTAACTGAGTCGGGACCCACCCCTTATTTCCGGGTTTGCGCGACGGTCCAAGGGTGCACGGGGCTCGAAAGAGAAGGGAAGGGAAGGGAGAGGATCATGAGAGCAAGCATGAGTGTAAGAGGGTGGAGGTAAATTTGTGAAATCGCGTCTACTGGGGTCCTACTGTATACACAGTATGTATAGTTGCTGATCCTTGCAGGCACTACTCCTGCGCATTAGTGCCCCAGTAACACGACCTTTGATACCTCGAAATAATATACTATTTAAATTGCCCATTTTTTTTTTTGCTCTGAAATTTATTGAATTATATTTTAAAATGACTCTGAAGTTAGCTTAGATTTTTTTAAAAACGCCAAATTTTAAAATTTAAATATTTCAGAAAATTGCGCCTATAGTTTTTGAAATTTTCTACGTGTGCATTTTTTTAGTTTTTTTTTTCTTACTTAATTAAATAGTTAAAAAAAAATTCAAAAATTTTTAATTGTCTGCTAAGTTTAGGATCATGAAGTTAGCAGAAAATTAAAAATTTTCAATTTTTTTTTCACCGAATCATTTACAAGAAAAAAAAAAACCAAAAATATGCACACGTAGAAAATAAAAAAAACTATAAGTGCAATTTTTTCAAATATTTTTTTTTCATAATTTGTCGTTTTGAAAAAAAATCCAAAAATTATTAGACGTTGGCTAACTTAAGTATCATATTTTAAAGTAATTTTCTGTGAGTTTCGTTCGATAAAAAAATTTATGACTTCAAAAAAATAAATTTGTAATGAAATTTAAAATTTTTAAATCATTTATTGTACCCAATAAATTTTAAAAAATTCAAATTTCTTTTTTTAGTCAAGCAATGAATTTTTACAAAAAAAAATATACGTAACTAATTCTATTACTACTTTATCTCTCACCAACCTTTTAGATAAATATCTGTATGTATAGACAACAATCACATTTGAAAAACACTTTGTACATTATTTTCGCGGTGTAACATGGCCAGAAGCGCTGAAATCCGATATAACTATCGGTGGGTTTGAGATTGATAGCGTGACTGGATAACAGTATTTACCCTAATTTCGCGCCATTCCTACTCCCTTCCGTCTCACTCGAGCCTACAACATATCCCAATACGGTGTAGACTATACTTTATGCCCTATACCCTATTCATCGCACACAGCAAAGAAAGTTAAGTAAATGATTACACCACCCCCTACGACTTTTTCCCATTAATTTAATTCAAAGCGCTCTAATAACTAAGACTCCCTACCGTGGAAATTTACACTGGTATTATGATATTCGGTTTCAAGATGTTAAATAGTACTATCAAATATTTCTAACCCTCTAATTGACTACAATCTATCTAATTACCTTTTTTGTCCTTGCCCCCATGATAACATCCCCCAAATTGATACCGTACAAACAAGATCCTTATTAACGACAATTGACTGTAATTTACAGCCTTAAATTTACCCCTATATCCGAAAAAAAAAAAACTTAAATTACACCCCGGCTTAATTTATAACACAAATTATTATTATTTTATCCGACTTACCAATTTTTCATGCTGATTTCTGCTTCACGATCTTCTCAATTATTAATTTTTTTCTCCGATAAACTTTACGTGGGACAAAACGGGGACGGAGTTGAGGACTGAGGTAAAAAATAAATTTAAAATAAAAATGAAGGCACGAAAATTTGGGGTCTGGTAAAAATATATATGTGTATATGTATATCTACGTAAAAAGGCACAGTGTGGGACGGTTTTTTGATCTTTTATCCGGTGACAAAAAATCTAAAGGCTACTGGGTGACGGTAAATAAAATTTAAAATAACGCGGGAAAATTTAAAATTTAAAAGAACTGAATTTACGGAGAAAAGTGTAACAGTAAATGAATAAAAATGCACAAAGGAATTTAAAAATTTTTGGCACCAACTTTAAATAATTGGACGGCTGTAATAAGGCACAATGATTGCGACAACCGATTTTAAATAATTTAACAATCGAGGCACGTAATGAAATAAATATAAAAGGCGATGGATAAATAATGAACAAGGGAATGAAACTTAAGGCACTGCAAGTCGGTCGGATGTTAATTGTGTTGAAGAATGATGTGAAGAAAAAAAAATATATATATGTATATATTTATCGAAAACGGACAAAAGGGTGAAAGAGGGTAGAGAGAACGAGGATGTTACCCCGACGGCTGTCGCCAAAGAAGTGATGCGTCTGTGGCCTAGCGCGCGGTACCCAGCCGACGTTTGTCCTATTTGCGCGCGCAGAATCCACCCTCATTGGTCCATCCACCCACCCCCGAAATTCTACACTACGACAGATGAAAATAATAAATGTGAAATACTAACGCGCTTTTAAACCCCCTCTTCGATACGTCTTTTAATCCCCCACTTTAATCTCTCATGAGGATTGTCCCGCAGGATCTTGTTCTATAACCCTAACTTAGATGCATCTAAAGACAACCATGTAGAGTAATTTACTTGCAAGTGATCCTGTGGTCAATCTTGCACTTTTTGAACCTCAAGTCTATTTTACGGCTTTAATTTGATACAAAAATTTTCGTTTCCATGAAATCAGCATCAAAACAAAATTTCAACCCGATGCCCGAAAAAATGTCAGAGGGCAGAAACGAACTTCGTACCTTGGGAAGAAACTAATAATTTTTCTGCCCGATCATAGTATTTTACATACCAAGGGAGAAAAATAGGACATTTCGACCCACGTGTGTAATTTTCTACCCGAGTTGAAGGCAAAGGTGACCTAAAAGTTTAAATTTTTGCCTCTGTTTGCGGAAAGAAATTCTGTCTCTAAACAGGACAGAAATTAAGACTTTCGATGCAGATATGGTGAAAAATTTTGTAAGACAGAATGAAATACGATTTCAGACTGCGTGTAATCTCAGCCAACTTCATCTTGGTCTGAAATAGTCTTATTTAATTCCTTGTCACACAATATACTATTAAATACACATATTTTCAGGAAGTTTTTGGTTCTAAGCGGAAGGTTCGCGGTTCGAATCTACCGCAAGTTTTTTTTTTCTTGTAAAATTAATTTAATTAATGGCACATAATGTAAAAGTTTAGATTGCACTATAAAGTGTAGCTTGAATTGAGATAAATGTATTTGTAATAATAATTTAAAACCGCAGTGGAGAGTAAATTGTAAAGTACTTAATAAAATTATCAATGATGCGCTATGTCGAGTAAAAAGTGGGTTTTAATAAGAGAAATGGATTTTTAGTAGATGTAGTCCAACAGCCAATCAGAATAACCCAGACTGTTTGGCGCCAATCGTACGAGCCAGAACTGCTGTCGTAACTTTACTTTTAACATCAAACATTTAGGGTTTTATTTTATGAACTTTAAAATAAAAAGAAAAAGAAAATTTTCTTTTGAGGAATTTTGTATAAAGACCAATAAGTTTTCCAGATGAATTTTCTTCAACTAACCGTTGATTCGAAACCTCAATTTTCGGGATAAAACTGAATACTTTTTTTCGATAGTGAGAAAATAAAAGTCACTTGGTCACAATATTCTGGGTGGATTCTCAGATAAATCTCTGGATAATTTCCAAAATCGATTTATCCAATTTCCAATTGAACATGGCAGTGTCCAAGTTTCGGGTGGAAATCGCCGACTACACCAGCGAATCTGTTTAATTATGAGGATTATTTACTTTATACAAAAAGGTATTTTCTCCGTGTGTGGGGGCATGTTACACACATCACACATTTGAATGGTACTTGTGATAAATCGAGTCGATAAGTTCTAACAGTTTGATTGACACTAAAACTGATAAGCTGTTTCGGCCCTAAATCGGAAAAGCTAAAATATTAAAAAACTAACCTATAGCTTCTTTTTTTTTCATTTTGTATAAAAGCCCAATATTATTTAGTGTAACATAAATTTTGGATTTGCCGTATTGGTAAAAAGTCGTAGGAAAAAATTTTCTTAATCCGCCTCCTGGAGTTACCCTCGCGTTATTTTCTGTTACCGGGTTGTACACTCGCCCCAGTCATATATATACATATATATACAAGCATCCGGTCGAAAGTGCTGCATAAATAGCCCGTACATCTCAATTCACCCCCTGTAGTGGCCATCGCCTTACACGTCGTGGTTCTGAGTGACAACCGACCGAGCCTAGTCTACCCTTCTTACTCTTCTTAGGCTTCAAGTCTTGTTCATTTCCCGAAATAATTTTCACCCCCTATCTGAAAATTATCATCGTCATCATCACCACCTATGGTTTTTTATTTATCCTCATAGTCGCCTGCTTTTCTCACCGCTGGAGCCAAAATTAATGGCCCCTTATTTATATTTATATTTTTAAACTTTCAAATACTTTTGTCTAACACAAAATTTATATACTATTATTATTATCATCAATTGAGATAACTAATAAAAATATAAATGACTAAAATTTATCTTAACTCTGATTCCGGCAGATGTAAAAGTTCTGATGACAACAGATGTCTGGTTGATTTCGATTATCGATAACCGTGCAATCAAAGAGGGTGTCATTGCGGATGACCATACACGATATCAGATTTTTGACGGGAGTGAATAACCAATAGGTGAATTTTTACGCTTTCTAATTCAAAGATTTAGTGACCGCACGTTAAATTACACGAGATTTTATTTTAAAAACCACAACGTTGACGTTTATCGCACTCGATTTATCAGGTCTTTACATTTTTACTCATGATTAAATATTTATATTACATCAGCTTTGACTTTCAGTTCATTTTTTCGTCTGGTGAATTTAAAACCCCAAAGCCGTTTAAAAGCCCACAGCTCTGGGATCTCGAATAATATGAAGGAGGCTTAGAAAATGTCTGAACAATACCAAGAAATTTTCAACCCGAGCCTTTTATATATTTATATATATGTAGACTCTCTTTCTAGAGCTGATGCGCACTCATCATCGCGTGCCTATTCAAATTTTACGGGCCATATTTGTCGCAATTAAGTGTTATGTTTAGAAGTCTACGGTGCGGAACTATTTCAATATTAGGTGTCATATATATCTATATATACATATATATATGGAGTGCATTGAATTCAGAAAACGATGCTAAGATACTTAAATGTCTTAGGGTGAAAAGATTTTACGACAACGTCCTTCCCAAAAACCACTTTCGGATTTCTCCGCGTAATTTTATATATGACTCATGCAATTATTTTATTTTATATACATATATTTTTTTTTTATTTTATCTCATCAATCAAATGATTAAATTTTCTTATTTTATTGTGATATTTAAATATTTATACTGTATAAAATTTTAAATCGGACCCGGCTTAACTCGCTGCATGAAAATACCATATATGATAAAAATATATGGAAAAATATATAATCAATATGGGACCATATAAGTGGCCAAAAACGATATATATTTTCTTATATATAATATAGTAAGTTTTAGTATAATTAATTATATACGTAAGTTTATAAGTAAATACATGTGTTATATATATTTATAATCATATATGTTAACTTATAAGTTAGCACATATATTTATTACATATATTGATAATTATATATGTAAATTTATAAGCTAACATATGTGTATATATATATTCTGAACACAATGTTTGAATCTTATAACAGAGAGAGGAAGACCGAAAAAAGTAGATTTTATTTATTCTTACATATATGGGGAGACATATGGTTCTATATATCGAAAAATATATAAAGTTAAATACATGGTACATATATCGTGCCATATAATGATGAATTATATATGTATTCTTATTTGTTTCCATATATAAATAACATTTATTTTTAAATATATTAAAATTATAAGTTTTCAAATATATAAATAATATATTGAAGTTATACGGAAATGTATGAAATCATATAAGAGAAAACATATATAGAAATATAATAAAATCGGCCAAAATCTATATATAGTTCTATATAAGATTTCATGTATTGTCACATATATATTTATATCTGTAACATATATTTTTTAATATATGTTTACCATATATGATATATTCATGCGGGTCCAGTGATATTTATTTCGGAAGTGACTATTTTTTAATTCGAATTACGAATCAGAGTGAATGCAGATTGAAACAAATTTCAGATCAATCCGAAATCACTCCGCTGAAAAAAACTCCATTTTTGTTTTAAACTCCGTAACTCCGAGTAAATTTTGATTTAAATAAAATCCGTACTCTCTAAAGATGAATAAGTGAAATAAGTGAATATTCACTAATTCCAAGTGCAAACTGAACCACTAATTTCAAAAAGTGGTTCGATTGGCACTCAAAATTAGTGAATATTTACTTATTTTCATTAATTCATGTTTAGAGAGTAATCACTTACGATTTTTTTATATAAATATATAAAGAACTTACTTAAAAAAAATTTTATGACACTCAGTTCCAGAATCCGTTCGTTTCTAATCGATCGTTTGTGTTGGATCTGAAAAAAAAATTTTAATTATAAATAATTATTTGAATACTCGGATATTATTATTGTGAATTAAGGGAGAGGGGATATCTGAGAGCATTTAATTGAACCGGGTTTAACTGGATTTACGATTGATATAAACGTTCAGCATCCAAAGTACGTGTCTAACGAGCCCATTACAAGATTATGTATTATCAAGTTTTATTATCTCTTTTTATACTCGCGTTAATAATAAAAAAAAAATAATAATAATAAATAAATAAAAAAATATAATAACTATTGAATGACTTGATATGACGGAGACGTTAAAATATTTATTGTTAAAAAGAGCTGGTCTGCCAAAGAACTGTATAAGTTGTCGGTAAAAAAAAAATAGAAAAAGGTTATGGTTAGCGAGGTTATGGGAGCGCGAGCGAGGAATTACAGGTACGTGTATTCAGTGTCGTTGAAACGTTTCTACGGAAGAGAAGTGTAAGATAGTGGGTGTAGTGGGTTTAAGTAGGGCGTGGAAAAAGGACCAGAGAGGACAGGGACAGGATCTGAGGCGCCAAAGCGTCGCGGCGCCACCCCCGGCGCCCGTCACATTGCCGCCATACTCATCCTCCTGTAGAAAATTCAACCCCCTTTTAACCACCCTCATCTCTTTATCCATCTGTCCTTGTCTTATTCATCACACATTTTATCCTCCCGATCTTCGGTCATTGCGTGTCGGTCTCAGTGTTAAATTTATCTAAAAAGATGCGATACGCTGTAAAAAATCGCGAGTGAATTCGGATTTTATATCAATTCGAAATCACTCTGTCACTCGGAAGTCCGAAGTTTTAAAAAAAATCACTTCGTGTACGGAGTAAATGGGGAGTTTGTTTTTTCAGCGGAGTGATCTGGATTTTATTTCCATCCGGTTTTGGTACACGTTCACTCTGAAAATTTTTTACAGTGTAACCGCTACTTTTTTTCCGTTCAAACAATTGTAATTTATATTGCAGTTGTTTTTGGCTAGACTTTTTGGTTTTTTCGATTATTATTATTGTCAGTAAAAACTATAAAATTTTTATTTTTACGCATAAAAGGACAAAAAAATATTTTTAGTAATAAGTAGGGGTGCGAAATAATTTGAAATCATTAATTATTGGTGTGAAATTGAATTTTAATAATCGATTTGAAAGTCGAATTGAAAAATTAGAATTTTTCAATAATTTTAAATTTGTAAATTTTTGAATAATTTGAATTTCAGATATTTTGGTTTTTTTGTAAATTTCCCAGCTATTCGAGTAATTCGAATTTTCGTAATGTTCGAAAAATTCGAAATATTTGATTTTTTCGTAAACTTTTATACTATTAAAATTTTTTATAAGTTTTAGTATGAATTTTTCGTAAATTTTTGAACTATTTGAATTTTCGTAATGTTCGAATAATCCAGAATATTTGAATTTTCAAAATATTTTATTTTTTCATAAATTTCCAAATTATTCGTAAGTTATTTCAAAAATTAGATAAAAATTTTACACTTGAAATTTGGTCGAATATTTGAAAACCGGTGAATGATTCAAAAATTTACAAATAACCCAATAATTTACGAATAATTCGAATTTCAAATCGAATAAAGAAATTTGATTCGAACATTATTCGCACCCTAGTAATAAGTTATACAAATAAAGTATAAAAAAAATTATTATTATTATACTTTATTTGTAAGCGAAAGAAAATATTACAGAATTATGTGAAAAATAATTTTATTTTTCGTGTAAGTTATATATATAGATATATATAATCCATTAGACGAGTTGTAATCCAAAACTGTACAAACAAGGGTGGTCTTAGATTAAACGTGGTGAATGAATAGACCAAGGGATATGATCTTTACTAAAAGCTTGCATCAATAACAATCTTAAATTTCAAGACAGGTAACCAATATAATCCTATAGTATTTACTCAAACTATTACTTTTTATTATAATAAATAATATTCAAATTTCGATAAAAAAATTTCAAACGGTTTTTGACTCTGAGCTACTCGGGGACATTTTACAGGGGAAGAGGTCGCCAATTGGCGCCCAAAATTTTTTTTTAAAAAACGGGAGGGGGTAACTTAGACACCATGAGGCAATTTGGGCCATAGAAAAATTTTTCCAAAATTTCAGGTCAAAATCCTGCGGATGTTATTATTTTTTTAGGAATATTTTTTATGGGGTGTAAAATTTTTTTTTACTGCCTTCGTTTTTAAAAATAATAATAATTTATAAAATAAAGTTTCCCGGTTAGATTTAAAAAATTATTAGTGAAAAATGATTAATTGCTTCCAGATGCTTACTAATTTTCTCATAAATCTTTTTAAGTAAAAAAATTTAAGACCGCGCTCTTGAAAATTTTTTGTTAAAAAGTATTGACAATTTTGAAAATTTCCAAAATTAATATAAGAAAATAATAACAAAAAAAAGCACTCAGTCTGACATTGTCCAGGATTGTTTTCCATCAGCCGGAAGGACATCTCAATTGAATCACCAACAAAGCTGAGGACGTTAAAAGAGACAAGGGAAAAAAGAAAAAGAGCTTTGTTAATGCATCTATATAAAGTTACTATTTATACATAACGTCTTATCCGCATCACAAATATATAAACGACTTCAAAAAAAAAAAAAGGAAAATATGACGTAATTTTTTTTACACAATATGCCTGCAATTGATTGACTCCTCAAAACAGGGTCATTTTTTTTTTTTTTCATAAACGACTGGATAAAAAATCTATATTTTGTTTTTTATCATGTGGGTTAATTTTTAAAATAAAAAAAGGGTCAATGTATATCCGTTGAATATAATTTGTTGTGTACAGATCATCATATTTGTAATGACAGTGTAACGAAGCGTATTTGTCTCCTTTGAGGAAATGAGACTGTGTCACATAGTCTACCTCTACATCATTACATGAATGTTCATATATATATATATATATATATATAACTACCCTGTTATGTTGACTACAGACTATAGACTACAGACTACACTAGGACTTGAGGTATTATGTATATGTATATATATATATACAAGACACAACAAGACGTGACAGTATTATAGTATAAGTATATATACATATATGTATAAGTTGGACGGTAGAATTGGATGATTGCATGGAATTGCTTTGAATTTCATCCCCTTTGAAAGAGGTACGCTGACCAGAGTCATAGGGGCGAGTTTCGGAAAATGAGTTACCCCAAATACCCAACCACCAATCATGAGTCTCTGCATCAAGCAGTACCTATTAAATGCACACCTATAAATATTATTGTTTTTTATAATTTAATAATTTTCTACAAAATTATAAATTCAATTTGAAATTTTTTTTTTTTACTTTAGATTTTTTGTGTCTAATTTCGGCCTGTCACTAAATTGACATTTAGTTGTCGCAAATTTTTGTAATAAAATAATCGCGGGTTAGGTGACGTGGGAATTTAAAAAAAAAAAAGACTAATTTTCGATTGACTAAAATTTTTTTTCATTTTTGAGTATGGGATAGTTCGAAAAAATGATTTTTTTATATTTTTAGTCAAAACATAACGAGTGACTCAGCAAATTTAATTTTAAATGAAAATGATTTGAATTAAAATTTAAAATTAAAGGCGCGAAAAAAAAAATATTTAAAACATAATTTTAGTCAGCCCACTTAGCATTTTAACTCACTGGTTATTAATATTTATTTGTACTTGATGCAAACAAGTGATGCATCTTAATCTAACAGCCCTATTAATATAACAATAAGTATAATATGAGTAATATGAACAATAATGTCAGTTTAAGGTCATTAAAATTAATAGTTTACTCCAAGCACAATTACTAATGCCCATATTAAATATATATGATGCGTAATTGTTGAACATGACTAAATCGAAGCTATTACGCCATTACAATATTACACATTGTTATTTATTAGTTTCAGCGATTTCTTATTCATAAAAAAATTACGAATCCCCATCACTAAACTTTATCATCTAGTTTTCGAATCCAAATAAAAATAATTTCGCGATTAAAAATTCATTTTTTATAGTGAAAGTAAAAAAAAAAAAATATGACTATATGTTATATGTATACACAACATGTCTATTTATATATTACAGAGACCGGAATTTGACTTTCCGTTTGGCAACGTAACCGGACATCACGTCCTTGCTTTTTTTTCTTCCGGGAAAATGTTTAACCAACAAAATATGATAAACAATAAATACAAACAATATTGTCACTTGATATTTAAATTAATTTTTTTTTTATCATTTATTTTATTAAAAGGTCATATGGTAATTTTGAAATTTTAATATTCACGTTCGTTATTTACATGAATTTAGTATACACAGAAAAAAAGAATTTCTTGGCGCAAGAAATATTTTGTATTATGAATTGAAGACAAAAATTTTTCTTAGCTCAAGAATTTTTTTCTCGCTTAAAAAATTTTTTTCTTGTTCCAAAAAAATTTTTTCTCACCTCAAGAAAATTTTTGTTTTCACTTTATAATACAAAAAATTTCTTGGGTCAAGTAAAAATTTTCTTAGAACAAGAAAAAATTTTTTTCGCCGAGAAATCCTTTTTTTCTGTGTATTTGCTTCGAAATTTCAAAAATTTATTACGTGTTATTTTTTGTAGATACAAAAAAAATTTCTTATACTTTTTTATGTGAATTTTTTTTCTCTACAATTTTCGTTTGAAAGTTTTTCACAAATTGTTTGTTGTTTATGAAATATTTGCGAAAAATCTGTTTTTGGGTGTGTTTTTATTTTTTTTCTCATTAACCTCTGAGATGAATTTTTTATTTGGGGGGGAGGGGGGGGGGTGACATCATAGACCATATAAATTTGCATCAATTTTCGAGAAATGTCTCCAATTTTGGAGTTTTGACGACGAAATTTTGAATTTAAAAAAAAAATTAATTAAGTTTAATACTTTTTATGAGGACATATACATATATGTATATATTTTAGTGCATTGGGGGCGGGTTGAATGCTGGTGGACACGAGACATTTATTTGTATAAATGGAGTAGTTAATTTTATTAAAATTAATGAGTATGTTTTAAATATTGTTAATTAGCTGGTGGCTAGTAGTTGCGGTATTAATAGTAGTCGTAGTAGTGATAGTGATACTGATAGTGATAGTGATGGTATTAGTAGTCAGTAGTCAGTAGACTAGTGCAAGCAAAACGTCGACGATAATAATCAGTACTGCGTCTGAGTGCTTCGCGTGTAATTAGATTAAGCTGTCGAGAGTTTCCACGAAGGGGAGTAGAATATACTGGCGTTCTCTTACACACATGCAAGCTCCTTAAACCCAATAGCTATGTCTTAATATATATACATATATATTTATAGTGTGGGCGAATTATTATTTTTTTATTTAATGTTAATAGAAGTTTAGTTATTTTTTGGAGCAGAAAATAATTTATTTATTTTGGAGCAAATTTTTTTGAATGCAATTTTGGTTTTAATTATTGACTTGTTTTTTTTTCTTTTTGGAAATTACGAATTAGATTTTTAAATTTTGTATAATTTTATTTTTTAGCAAAAATTTTATTTTTAATTTTGGAGTCAATTTTTTTGAAATCTTAATTACTAATTAGATTTTTTTTAATTTTTTATCATTTGATTTTACAGCAAAATTTGAGTTTTAATTTTTGAGAAAAAAATTAATTTCTTAATTTAATTAGAAAAATTTATCATTTAATTTTTTAAAGTTGGAATTAAAAATTAGATTTTCAAATTTTGTATCATTTTATTTTAGAGAAAATTTGAGTTTTAATTTTGGAGTCAATTTTTTTGACATTTAAACTCGAAATTAGATTTTTAAATTTTTTATGGTTTAATTTCGAAGCAAAAATTTCAGTTTTCATTTTGGAGTAAATTTTTTTTTTCTTTTCAAATAAAAATCGATCATTTGAATTTAATAATTTTTTTTAAATTTCCGAGTAAAAAATAAAATTAACAATAAAATAAAAGAATATTTCCACTAATTGCAATTATAAAATTCTATTTAAATAAATGAGTAAACATTTCTCAAGATAAAAAAAAAATGACGTAATAAATTATTCAAGTATTACTCGTGAAAAAAAAAAAAAAACCTAAAGTCGGTTGACCTGTCAATTATTACGTGTATTATGAATCATATCTATTTTAGGAAAGCCAAATCATTGCGAAAAAAATATTAAGCCCAGCCCGAGCTTTTGAGGTTAACTTCCAGATTCTGCGATCCAGTAGAAATTCAAAAATTAAAACTTCCGTCCCGAAACCGAAATTTAAATTTCCGCGTACCAAGAAAAATGAAAAATAACTAAAAAATAATTTAATAAAAAAAAACAAAATAATTAATGTAACATTTACACAAATGGAAGTTTCACGAGATGAAGAGATCGGCGCACGCCCATCTGTCTATGAAACTCCGAAAAATCAATAGTATTTTTAAAAAAAAAAAATTACGATAAATAAAATAAAGTCCGGGTCATAAACCGGGGGATAATTGAAACTAAAATAAATAACTTACTATTATAATTATCCATAGATCTATAAGTTATTTATATTTATTTATTATTATTATTATTATTAATTATTTATAAAAAAAAACACTGGTTTTAAACTCAAGTATTAACAATTTGTCACTTGTACGCTACAAACTCACGTTCACACACAACACACTCAGCTCTTGCGACTCTATGGCGCTTCAGTCTCCCGTTCGGTTCCTCTGTCGGTGCAGTAACGAACCAACAAAAATCACTGATGGCATCTCTTAATATTTTAAAAAATTTTAAAAAATTATCTCCCAAAAAAATAAACAACTTCCCTCAAAAAATTTTAACCAAAATCCCACCCCCGTTTCCCGCGAAATTCAAACCGCCCGCGGTCCCGCGCCCGAAAAATAAAAACCCGCTGATGTAAAAATAAAAAATTACTGACTTCAGGATTCGCTGCTGATAGATACCGTACTGATATATATAAATATAGCAAATCCAAACAAACAGGCATTTAACTAAAAATATATATTATTTTATAACTCCAGACTCACGTGGACGGTAATTAATTTTAAATTTATTCCGTGTGGTTTCAAAGATTTCAGGCTGAGGATTTTATTTTTGCCTTTTTTTTTATCATCAAATTTTTGATGATTATTTTTAGTTTTGGGTAAAAAAAAGCTTTCTGATATATATATTAATATTTATAATTTTTTCGCGTTTATAATTTTGGAACGTATTTATGAGGTGCACGAGAACGCGCCAAATTTGGTCATGCCAGCCTCCTCCATTCAGATCCACGTCCCTCGTATGCTTACATTACTTATATCTTGCTAACTTGTACGTTTAAAGTTACTATATATATATGAATATATATGTAGACACATGTGTGTACACAAATATCTATATATATGTTCATGATTATATGATGCAATGAAACTATAATCATATCTTATCTTTAAGTCTCCGGAATCTTTGCACTTATATAAACAAATATATCATTATATTCTTTATCCTTTTATATATACATATATATGCGATTTCATTATCATTAAAAAAAACTGTATAATTAATTTTTAATAATTTGTATAAATTAAATTTTTAAAAATTATAAAATGCAAATTTTAAAAATGAATAATTTTAAAAAATATTAAACGTTGATTAAAAATTTTATAAATTTTTAGGCAAAATTTTGATAAAATGAAAATATAAAAAACAACTCGAATTAATTTTTTAAAAAATAAATTAAATCTAAAAAAATATGAAAATTTGAAAATGATTTTTTTTTTATTTCGAAAAAAATTTTTAAAATTGCGACTTTGGTTTACAAAAATACATATTTTTTTTGTAATTATCTTGTTTGTAAATAAAAAAAATATTTTTTTGAATTCAAAATTCACTTGAATTGCAGTAAAAAAAAAAAAAAAAGTAACGAGTGATGTAATTAAATATTAAAATAAAAGAATTTGCCTTTAAGTAAAAAAATGATGACCAAAACTGTGCGCGTCAGCATTTAAAATGAAAAAAAAAAAAAAATTTAATTGAAATATTTAACAAACCAAAAAAGGACCGCGTAAATTAGATGTGTGACAATATCATCAGTCACCCACATGTTGAATTAATAGACTTAACAATCGATCTTCGATTCAAATATATGCCGCATCAATGTCAATGACAAATAATTTTTTTTTATTTAAATTTATGATAATAATAATAATAATAGTAATTAATTAAATACTTTTTAACCGACGTAAAGACACCCAATAGGGTGTTGGTACGTTACTCTAAGCATTCCACGCATTTTCGATGTGACAACTAGATAAACATTTATAACAAGTAGTAAGTTGTAAGTAGTGACCGTAATCTAGATTATGAAAAATAAAATTTATTTTATGTAGGCGGCTTTTATTTTTAATTAATTTTATTTCGATTGCTCACAAGTTTATTGTGAAAATTTACTGCAAATATAAATTAACTTTATTTTTTTTTTTGTAAAATATTATTGAGTATTCAAAATTTGTATTTAATATTTAATAGTCTAAATATTAAATATAATAAATATATGTCTAGGCGTAGGTGCGGTCTTGCGAAAATGGGCCACGACCTACACGAAATAAACGTGACCTCGAATATTGTTTTTATTTTATTATTATTTTTTTTTTTTTGAAAAATTTTTATGAGAATTAAAATTTTCGTTTTTTGTTATTTTTTACTAATTTTGGGATCGCTCGATTTTTATTTTTTTATTCAAATTTTGAGATTTGCTTTTTTTACGACTGTTACAGAGAGTGAATTTATCGAATGCCGTGGGATCGTGACAGCAGAGGGCAGCAGAAAACTTGGTAAGTATTTTTTACCATAACCCAGATAACCAGAGTTTCAGCGCAATTTTTGAACTGAAACTTTTGTTGTCTCAATGACGTACGGTACACATAAAAAATTTAAATGTCAAATTTGGAGTTTTCTTCGATGTCAAATTTCACATAAATTTGACGTAAGTTTAAAAATGCTATTTGACGTCTGTGAGACATCAAAATTTGAGACGCAACAAAGTATACTTTGTTGAATACTCTGATAGCCAGACCTTGCTCTGCAAATTCTGCAGTAGATATTTTTGGCTTAACGAGAAAGTTTCTGGCAAACTTGGCTGGATAATACTTTCCTTTAAATTGGCTTCAGAATACGGCAGTAGCTTGAATGTAACTTGCCAGAAAAACTTGCCGTCAATTTCAAGTGAAACTTTCAATCAACTTAACGTCATTGTCTGACAGTAACACTTGTAGTCAAATTGAATAAAAAGTTACAGAAAATTTACTGTCAACTTAAAGATAACTGCTTGTTCTCCAACATTTTCCTTTAAGTTACCTTTAGGATACAGAAGTAACTTGTAGTTAACTTACGGTTAACCAATTCAATTATATAGGAGAGGGAAGGGCAAAAGGGGGTACCTATGGAAATACTAATTTTTCGATGACTAAAATACGCCAAATCTTTTTGTTTTTAATGATATCCAAGATAAATAGACAAAATTTTTAGCTGCCGTTAAGAAATAAAATTTCTACTTTTGGTGGGCAAAATGGGGTACCCTTTAAAAAAGTTGAAAAAAAAAAATTTCTGAAAGTTGATCAAATTTCATTAAATTAAATTTTCTTTTATGTAAAATACATACAAAAAAATTACATTTCACATCATTAGTGGATACGAAGGGAGAAAAAATTTTTTTTGTGGGGCAGAGAGGCCCCCCTCCAAAAAATGATAATTTTTTTTTTTTTTTTTTTTTTAATTGAATTCTTATCAATTAAAAAATAAAATATTATTTTCGAATATTTTTAGTGGCCAAATTTGCCGCAACTACAAAAATCAGCCGAAAAATGAATTAACATTTTAATTTTTTTTTAATTTGACGATAAAAATATGAAAGAATCATTTTTCAAAACTTTCGGCTGGTCCATTTTGCCCCAGGTGTTATGGGTAGGTCTAAAAATGCGGAAATATATTAAATTTTTTTTTAATTTGACGATAAAAATTCGATAGAATGATTTTTTCGATTTTTGGGCTGGTCCATTTTGCCCCAGGTATCATGCGTAGGGCTGAAAATGCTCAAAAATATCGGATATACAGTAATTAGACGAAAAAAAAAAATTTTTGTTTTTTACCAAATTTTGGGGGTACCCCGTTTTGCCTACCCTACCCCCTTTCGCCCCCCATTCCCCTAATTGAACAGGATACTCGGCAGAGCCGGAAGAATCTTATAATCTGGATGGGATAGTTGATTTTATTTCGCTTTTAAAAAATATGTTTATAAAATACAAATTTTTGAAATTCTTACGCGGGAAATATTTTCAGTTACGTCATATAAAGAAATATTTATCGGAAAATTTTATTTATCAAGATAATCATGAAGATAGCGAAGTATCTCACATACAATTTTATTTTACGATAGGCGTTGTCTCATCCGTATCGCAAGGGGACCATGAGAAATATGAAACCCGCGATAAAATTTTTCTCATAGAATTAATGGTTAAACTTTTTTCGATTCCTTATTCTCTATTCCAAGTGAACAGCATTTGCAGTAGTAGAAACTACCGCAATACAGACTACGGAGACAAGAAAAAGATAAAAAAAAAAAAAGTTTATATCGGAAGCGACGAACCAAAGACTCGCTACAATTGGGTATACAAAAGGGAAAATAGTTTGGCTTCTGCCGAGTTTATTTATTACTCCAAGAAAAATAAAATAAAATATAGGGGACTGTCTTACATTTTCCCTAAATTACTCGATTCTTATCTCTCACATTTGAGATTAGACGACTACTCTACTACTCAATGCTCAATGACAAATAACAGCTCAGCAACTGGCTTCTGTTATCGTCCTGTTAATTACTACTTAAAATAATTTATTAACATTAGTATACGATATCACTTTTCTGATTACTTTTATACCCAACATTTGAGTATCAGTTATTTGCTAATTTTTTTTTTTTTTAACTGATCATAATTTTTACACAGCATTAAGTTAAAATTTATTTTTAACATTGGCGCGATTTTTAGTCGATTCAAAAAATTTTTCCATTAAAAAAAGCGCGGGAATTTTTTGAGTTTTAATTTTTTATGAAAGAAATTTTAAACTGTCATTTATATTTTTGCAAATAATTCAAAATTACGAATTGTTGTAAAAAAATTTGAATTTATTAAAAGTGAGATAAAAATAGAATATTTGGAGTCTGGGTCCAAATTGAAATTTCAGTCGAATAATAAAAAAATTTTTGAATAATTTGAATTTTTTGAATCGGACACTATTTCCGCGCCCCTAATTTTTATATTGAATTTATAAAAATACTTAAAGTAAGAGATTTATTAACCATTTACGTGGATTCTTAAGATGTCTGAGATTCCTGGTACCGTAAAGAAGTCGAGAGCTGAGATTCTGTCTTGCGTTTCTATGCACAGTCCGTAAAATGTATAGACGTCACTACCACATATATCGCGGTATTACATAGAAAAGAGAAAATGGAAAATGTATATATATATCTATATATGTATATATGAATTGGCTCCAGACCCCCTGGCGCCGTCTCGTCGACGAGCATTTTGGCAAAACATCCCGGGCAAGTTTGCTGGTTCAGAACGAGAGTAAAATGTCCTTCGTCCTTTCAAATTTTTTTTTATTTACCGCTACCACTTACAAAAATCACTACTTCATATTATAAAAATTTTTTATCAATAAACTTGTACCCGATGCTCAGAAACCGCGAAAAATAATTTGCGGGGCGCAGTCATACCTTGGGCTCTATATTTTTTTTTGAACATGGAAAAAATTTGAAAGGGGAATTAAATATTTTAATTGATGGCTTGTAGATTAAAATGAAATGAAACAGCAGAAATAAAATTCATGATCACAGATCTTGGGCTCTTATTGTGAGAACGAAAGGGATGAAAATGAATAAGAAATAATTTTTTTTTTATTATTGAGACACAACAATGAAAGGAAGAGACATAAAAGTTTTCTTGTAAGATAAATTGACTGTTATATTTTATGTATCTCTTATGTACCAGATGATTTATGGACGGCGCTTACGTCATATCGGAATAAATTCATTTCTCTGAGAGGTTTCGCTTGTCTATGAATAAAACTTTTATTATTATTTTAAATAATTATGATTATTTTTATTTATTTATTGAGGAAAATTTTTCTTTTTAACATATAATATAGCTATTTATATTTATAAACTTGATTATGAACATATATATTAGGGTGCCCCGAAAAAACTGACAATTTTTTTTTCGAGTCTCATATGAAAATTTGTTGGTTTAGTGTTTGAAGAACCCGCTCCAAAAATCAGCTCGATAAAAAATTTTTAAGGGGTCGCTCAAAAATTCCGAAAATTACAAAAATTATTGAAATTCGGATTTTCTTTTTCTAAATTTTTTCTTCCTCGTAGCAGAAATATTTTATGTAAAATCAATACAATGCTGAAAATTTTAGCTCGAAATATAGATTTTTAAAGGTTGCTCAATAATTTTGAATATCAACTCATAATATGTAACTAATACTTTGAATTAATTTTTGTATTTTTTTGTAACTCAATTATTATCATTCCACCAAAATATAACTTTTGCACAACCGAAAATATACTGGACAGTCTTACACAATAAAATTGGGTAAGATTTGAAAAACCAAAAAACCTAAAAATTGAATTAAAAAAGGAAAAGTGTGTAAATAAATAATTTTTTCTATGTCTCGGGTTATATTTTTTTTCATTATGATACAAAATGATGGTGAAAAAATCGAGAAGCCTTAATATTAATATTTCAGGGTCGCTCGAAAATGTCCAAAAGACAGCACTCGGAAAGATTCGAAATTCTCGAGCGACGTTCAAATACTCAAATTTTGGGCTGAAATTTTCAGCATATTCATGATTTTTCAGACACAAGCTATCGCTGCCACGAGAAAGGACAAATTTAGAAATAAAAATTCCGAATTTCAATGATTTTTGTAATTTTCGAAATTCTTTAGCGACCCCTTAAAAATTTTCTATCGAGCTGATTTTTGGAGCGGGTTCTTGAAACATTTTAAACCAAAAAATTTTCAAATGAGACTTGAAAAACAAAACAGTCAGTTTTTTGGGCCACCCTAATACATATATAGATATATATAAAAATCAGTAATAAAAATACAACCGATATTAGCACCCTCGTACTCAGCCAATGGATCATTCATATTCAGATGTTTCTACCTCATATAGTTTACGATTATCCCCCTGCGGAAGAGAGTTAAGGGTAAGAGAGATCGAGGACCGAGCTTGTAAGAGACGTAAAAAAAATATATATGCACATCCATGTATATAGAGAAGACATGAGTACGCCCATGACAGTACGATCTAGTACAATGAAAAGATATTTCGCGAGCTCAGACTCCAGGGGATGATTTGACGATTAATTTTAAAAACTTACCCTCTTTCAAGTACACATTCATAGAAAGATAATAAATAATAACAAGACATAAACAAAATCCTTGTCATGCAAAAAAAAAAAGAAAAAAATTCAAAAACACTGACGGGGAATCGAACCGCGGACTTTGCGTTCGCTGATCTCTCGACTTCTTTACGCCTTGCATATGCAGAGAAAATATGAAATTTTTGTCTATACATACACATTTATATCTTATGGTAAAAATGAAAAAATAGCCAGTGGAAATTGAATTTCCAAAAGCACGTGGCACGACAAATGTATGACTTCCGTATTTCGTGAATTGTATTTAGTTGTATCTGATAATGTTGGAAATAAAATAAAAATAAGTAAGAAGCGGTTGACAAAGAGCCCAATGCAAAGGAAAACAAGAGATGAGTAAGAGGAAAAAAAATATATATATATAAATATAGGGAAGAAGAGTCTGTGACAAATGACTAACAGTGATTCTCGGTTTAGCGGATGCTCTCTGTATAGTTTTTGCGCTGGTGCTGCATAGCATCAGGCATCCACCCCAGCACACGCTTCCACGCTTTCTTTCTTACCCCAGGATACTTTTCGCACGAGTGACTTTTCAGATTTCGTATAATCATTCTATCCTCTATTGAGTGTGTATTGTACTCTTGTCTGTATTTACCCTCGTCTATCTGTTAACTTACAAGGGAAATCGGCAGATAAAAATAGCTACCGGAAACGGAAACGGAAAGCAAAGACTACGAGGTTCCAAGCGTCTAGGTCCTTCGGATTTTTATGTGAATGTGGATGTGGATGCCCATCCGAGGGTGGATACGCCCATTTTACTGCTCGGCAAAAAGGGATCGAGAGAAAATTTTGTGAGATTCACTCGATTTCCTCACTATTTTCAGTGATACATTACTTCTATTGTTATTATTGTCTTTTATTTATGGAAATTGGTTTGATTTTTATTTCGTTATGACTCGAAATATTTTAACTATGATACGATGATAATTTTATATAGACGATATGCGTTTATGAAGATGTAAAACTCGATGGATAATCAAAGGGATGGAGCCCCTGGGGTTAATTAAATCACAGTGACAATCCCTGGGACCATTAAAATTACAATCGCAATTTGGTGCACGCGTCAAGTGAGACATTGTCGTGAAATTAAGTGCCAAGGGATTTAGCACAACATTATTCCGGACGGTACTTATTGTCTTAGGTTCGCATTAAATGACAGAGTAAATAAATTTAACAGCAATTTTTAATTTTTATCATTAAAATTTATTTTAAGTGAATGCAAAATTCAAAATTTTACCAAAGGGACCAATCGTAAAACACGTTCACAGTTATGGGGGGTCGCATACTGTGACAAGAAGTGATGGGGAGTCGAGGGCCTAAGGAAATGTGACGTTCGCAGCTCATCAAAAAATTTTGAAAATTTTTCGATCGGTTTTTTAAAATTTTATTTTTTTGTTACAATAGAAAGTCATTCGTTTCATAGTCGTAAATATATAAAAATATCTATGTATATATATCCGTTATAGTGGAGGTGGGGGTCTATTTGCGTGACATAATTTCAGAATGGCTCCAAAAACTTTCAGGATCCTCAGTTGTTTGGGAATGTTGCGTCTTTTCTTCGTATGGATGAGGGTAGCAAAATGGCAGGACATAGAATCTTATATCTACAAAGCGGCAATATTGTGAGCAACACTCCGTGCAATTTAGCGTCTGAAACAATATATATTTTTTATAAGCTATTAAATGTGTTAAATAATTAGTTACTTAATATTTCTGCACGTACTAATTCTTTATCCGGTGTACAATATTCAGTTGGTATGGGTCTATTCACTCCAGATGGCTCCAATTCTGAAACTAAGTCCGAAGATGATCCGCAAGTTTGAATTCCGTTGACGACCTCACAGAATTTCGAACAGCATTGATTATGATCACGACACTGTAAAAGAATAATAATAATTCTTAGTAGCCGGGAATAAACACTCAGAACTGATAAGATCTAAAAAAAGTCCTATGTGATCAGATATGATCATATATGTTCTTATTTGATTAGGTTTATATTTTTATGTCACCATATGATCACATATAAACTAATTTTTGACCATTCTTGACATATATGATTATACCATACATCGCTATATCTAATCATAAATGATCATATTTTATCATTTATGGTCATATCTGATTATATATGGTTATCCCTGATCACACATTAACCCATTTTCTTACTATACTTGAATATATATGATCATATATGATCTTGTATGACCTGATCAGATATGGACTCATTTTGGACTATATTTGGGCATATATGATCATATGGTTAGATACGATCACTTATGGTTATACCTGATCAGATATGAACTTATTTCTAACTATACTTGAACACATATGACCACATAGTCATATATGATCACGTATGGTCATATCTGATCAGATATGAACTCATTTTTTACTATACTTGAACATATATGATCACATAATCATATATGATCACGTATGGTCATATCTGATCATATATAAACTCATTTTTTACTATACTTGAACATATATGATCACATAGTCATATATGATCATACAGCCATATATGATAATATAGTAATATATATTAATATAGTCATATATGAAGACGTATGATCATATCCGATAAGATATGAATTTTTTACTATACTTAAACATATATGATCACATAGTCATATATGATCACTTCGTCATATATGATCATATAGTCATATATAATCACGTATGGCCGTACCTGATCAGATATGAACTCATTTCAAACTAAATTTAAACATATATTATCATATGATCATATTTGATCATATATGCTTTTCCTATCATATAATCACAAGTTTATTCAGATTCAAATTCATACATAGTTACATATGAACAGATATCTGATCATACTTGCAGATATATGATCATATCTGACCATACATGTTCAAACCTAAAATTAATTTCTCGGCTATTTATTTGAAAATACTCACAATTTTTCCATTCTCCGCACACTCAGTTTCAATAGTTGAATTTTTAAATTCACCCTATAAATAAAATCGTCAAATTTATAATATTATTTTTTACCATTTACTCAATTTATAATTACATTGTTTTCGTTTAAACTTTGTACAGAACCTCCAATTGTAAAAATTACAATCAATAATTCTCGAATAAATAACATTTTGTAAATGTTAATTTTAAAAAATTCCTTATATTTTTGCTTCTCAGTTCGTGGTATGACGACTCAGTACTGAACAATAAAACAATAGATCTGCGTAGTCACAATTTAATTACGTGTCCATTGTCATTAAGAAATTTAAGTCAGCAACTTAAAATCGATATTTATTTCATCAAACGCCTGACTAATTAATTTTATCTAATTGATATTTAACGACAGAAACTGGCCGAGGCCGGTCAGCTATCGTACTTTACAAAAACATTTAATAAATTTAAAAAAATATCTATTAATATATATTATGAAATAGAATTAATGAATAAAATGTAAAAAAAAAATTTTTTAATATTTAATTTAAAAAATAACGATTTCTCGTGCTTACATACCCGAGATTGATTTAATATATCGTATATATAAAATTTATATTTGACTTTTCGCTCATAAATTTGATTATACAACATTAACTGTACATCTCCATTTGTAATTTAATATCCATCGTCCTCGTGCTGAAGAACCCTCAAACGCGGGCATTCAACCCCTGGATATTCATTACATCGTGTTAACAGTTGGTACTAACCCCCTCGACGTACATACAGTATTTGTGTACCCAATACTTTGGAGGAGCAATTGTCGTAACGTATATAAATTTGTGTAAAATCTATGATCAGCCTACCAGGACTAATGCACCGCGCGACCAAATGTTCACTCGATTTAAATGCCGAGGCTGTTAAGTAACCCCTAGATGGGCATAGACTCTGACACCCCTGGATGATACTTGTTTGTCACTACTGACTCCTTTATGACGTTTCCTTCTATTTAACACCTTTTTTTTTTTTACTTAATCATCAACGGAAATGCTCAGTTAATTAACTTTTTATTTATGAAAATAGTATTTGTCATTTTACATTGGGTAGGAAGTCCACTATTGGAAGAGTCGGATGGGTGAATTCAGAAAACGGAGAATAGAAATTTCTGATAGAAAAAAATTTATACTGAGGTATCAGAAGTAGTATGTGGGAAATTTTTTGATTCTCGACAAAAACGAATCTATGGTGCATATTTCATGAGAATATAGAGACAGAATCATTCTCATATGTTGGGTAAGATGAGAAAAAAATTTTTCTAGGAATTTTTAGGCGTTTCTTCTACTAAACGGCATCGTAAGAAACAAAAAATATTAATATTGTGAGGAGTTATTCCTAACAGAAAAAAAGTTATGGGCAGCTCTGCGTACGAAGACATGGAAAGTGTCATCCTAATTTATCCTGATATGGGTCTGAGCTCAGAAAATAAATTTTTCTTAGGACTTTTTAGGGTTTCTCATACTGGAGGACATCATAATGAACAAAAATCGTTTGTATTGTGATGAGTTATTCCCAACAGGAGCAAAGTTACAGGCCACTCTTAACAAAAATTCATAGACAGTGTCATCTGCCCGTATCTGCCCGACGTCGATTACTCAAAAAATAAATTTGTCCTAAAACTTTTTAGGGTTTCTCCTACTAGAGGACATCATAATGAACAAAAAATGTTAATATTGTGTAGAGTTATTCCCAACAGGACAAAAGTTACGGGCCACTCTTCATAAAGAAGCATCTTCATTTATCCTTGTTTATCTTCATTTATCTTCATATGGGCTTGGACTCAAAAAATAAATATTTCCTAGGCCTTTTTAGTGATTCTTCTACTAGAGGTCATCATAATGAACAAAAAACGTTAATATTATGATGGTTTATTTCCAACAGGAACAAAGTTACGGGCCACTTTTCATAAAATGACATAAACAGTGTCATCTGCCCGTATCTGCCCGACGTCCATTACAAAAAATAAATATTTCCTAGGCCTTTTTAGTGATTCTCCTACTAGAGGACATTATAATGAACAAAAAACGTCTGTATTGTGATGGGTTATTCCCAACAGGAACAAAGTTATGGGCCACTCTCCATAAAATGACATAGACAGAGGCATCCTCACCCATCTTCATTCATCATCATATGGGTCTGAACGCCAAAGATAAATTCTTCTCAGGAATTTTTTGGGTTTCTTCTACTAGCGAAGATCATAAGGACCAAAAAATGTTTGTACTCTGTTAAGTTATTTCCAACCGAGACAAGGTTATGGGTCACTTTCCAAAAGTATTTCGAAATAGGCAGCCATCAGTTCCTTGGGCAATTACCGAAAATACTATCCCTTAATAAGCTCCACTGTCTACTTTACCTCGCTTTCTTTGCATTAGCCCATAAATTTTATACTGTGGTTAAATATGTCCACTTTTGGCTATTTTACAAAAATGTTTGCACTTCGACAAACACATAAGAGATAATCCAAAATCATCTTGTAGCCGAAATTTTTCCTACTTACATATATACATATATGTTGAGAAAAGTGGCCAGGAGTTATTTACTGACCGAGGAAATACGCCCACAGGGAATCCGGACAGTTAAGGACATATGAGGGTGAATATAAAAGTTAACCCCCCGACTCATGACAAGTATAGATTATCCAGAGTGCTTACTTAACTTATTTCACTTACTTATACAATTTTTTCAAAATTTTTTCACATTTTTCTACCCCTCAAATATCTTCCGGTGGCTTTTATCTCTAATGACTCAAATTTACAAAACATCCGACAATTAAAACTAAAAAATCATCATCCTGTAGAATTAATCGTTCTGCTAATGACGATAATGATGACTCGGTATATATATATTTATAATATATCAGGGTTACTCAAAAAAACCATCTCGTCATATTCGTTTCGAGTCTCAAGAACCCGCTTCTAAAATGAGCTCGATAGAAAATTTTTAAGGGGTCGCTAAAAATTTGAAAATTACAAAAATTATTGAAATTCGGATTTTTTATTTCTAAATTTGTCCTTTCTCGTGGCAGCGATAGCTTGTGTCTGTAAAATCATGAATATGCTGAAAATTTCAGCCCAAAATTTGAGTATTTGAACGTCGCTCGAGAATTTCGAATCTTTCCGAGTGCTGTCTTTTGGACATTTTCGAGCGACCCTGAAATATTAATATTAAGGCTTCTCGATTTTTTCACCATCATTTTGTATCATAATGAAAAAAAATATAACCCGAGACATAGAAAAAATTATTTATTTACACACTTTTCCTTTTTTAATTCAATTTTTAGGTTTTTTGGTTTTTCAAATCTTACCCAATTTTATTGTTTAAGACTGTCCAGTATATTTTCGGTTGTGCAAAAGTTATATTTTGGTGGAATGATAATAATTGAGTTACAAAAAAATACAAAAATTAATTCAAAGTATTAGTTACATATTATGAGTTGATATTCAAAATTATTGAGCGACGTTTAAAAATCTATATTTCGAGCTAAAATTTTCAGCATTGTATTGATTTTACATAAAATATTTCTGCTACGAGGAAGAAAAAATTTAGAAAAAGAAAATCCGAATTTCAATAATTTTTGTAATTTTTGAAATTTTTGAGCGACTCCTTAAAAATTTTTTATCCAGCTGATTTTTGGAGCGGGTTCTTCAAACACTAAACCAACAAATTTTCATATGAGACACGAAAAAAAATTGTCGGTTTTTTCGGGGCACCCTAATATATATATATATATATTAAAACACTAAAGAGAAAGGAATTAAATTAAACAATAACGCAGTAACTTGCGAAACTTTTTTACCAAGGGTTTAAATTTCATCGACGACGACTATTAATTATAATTAAACTCTAGTCTAGCTTACTTATACCCAAGTATTATAACCCTCCTCGTTCACCAGAGCAAAAACATCGGTGATCTATGCCCGCAGTTGAAATATTATTCAAAACGTCGCTTATAAGATTTTATTTCCATCTTAGAGAAATTTATTTTCTCTTCAAATACGTATTCTTATAAATTTATATCAAATTTCTGCAAACATTTATGTTAAATTGACACGCTAACAATTTAATATAAATCGCATAAATTCGGGCATGGGTCATAAATTAACGGGATATAGATTTCGAAGTCACGAGCGACGAGCGACGTTTACGTTTGGATTTTGTGGGGTCAAAATAGAGATTTATTAAACCCATGGAATCGAGTGTGAGTGCGAGTAAGAGTACTCTAATCTACGCTTGTATGTTTGAACTCTGGTTTTACTGATAAATTAACGCCAAATGCTTTCAGTTAATGGAAATGGAAATTTACAGCCTTTTAGTAATTACGCTAATGAGTTTATAATTTTTATTTAATTATTTATTAACGTAATTATTTGATTATTCATGCGGACTTTTTTTTTTTTGTTATTTCATATATTTTCTAGTAAATTTCTATAAAAATAATTTTTCTCTTCATATATTAGATGCCGATTTTACTATGGGAGATTTCAAATTTTTAATAAAAAAAAAAATCCACTTGATTTTTTTTTGTCGGGTCGAAAAATTTGAGTTGACATAAAAATTCATAATAATTTTTTTTTTTTTAAATTATCTGTAAAATTTATGGGTCGTGCCCGCAAATACAAGACCCATTCAAAATTATTTTTATTAATTTCTATTATCAGTTTCCTCAATCAAAAACAGACTTTTGAATTTTTCGCCAAAAAAAAAAAAATATGAAAATTATTTCCAGAATTTTTCCAAAAAAAATTAATTTATTCATTACAATAAATATTAGTCTAAATTAATAAATGTCAGACAAAATTTTTCCTTAAAATTCCAAATCGTTAAATATTCAAAATTTTTATTTTCCCCAAAATAAAAATTCGAATTTTAAATTTTTCCCTCCTTGAGATCTCATCAAATTTTTATCTTTAAATTCAAAAAAATGGTCTCCATATTCTTTTAAAATTTTAAATTTTCTAGCGGGAAATTTAAAAAAAAAAAATATTTTTTTTTCAACCGCAATTTTTTTTTTTTTTTTTTTTTCAAATATTTGCTCAACTAAGTGCTGCTAATTTACCCATAAACTGTTACATTAAAACTATTATTCTCACCCCAATAAATTTTACCCTTCATCCATTTTCTCTTATAAAAATAATAACATTTACTTAAATATCTCAAGTGTCTCCCCTAAAAAAAAAGCAAATAAATCATGAGATATTTTTTATGATAATTTTTTTTACTCAAATGCACTCTGGTAATATTATTACACAAGTACTATGAGTAAAAATAAAAATAATAATTTAAATTGTTCTAGATTGTTCGCCACTCAGTCTACAATTTAAATAACTCATGGGTAACTGTCGTACTGCGGCTACGTCGTGAATAATATCCGCGGTAATAAAAACATTTTACAACTTTAACAATAAAAACAAATAATAATAATAATAATAATAATAATAAAAAAGTTTTAACAGTTTGGTTTATGTCAAGATCAATATCAGTTTCACTAAACCAGGCTCTGGATTGGCTGGAAGCCTTTGCCAATCATAGGATTTTACGTTTGTTATTAAGGGATGAAAGTTGTGGGTGAGATTCGCGGATTCTGCGCTCAAAATTACGCGGATTCCATTGGTCGGTTTGTTCTCCAAGGGTGGAGAGTTTTTTATCGGTTGTGACTAGACATGGCGATGGCTGATAAAGAATATGAGTAAAAAAAAAAATTAAAAAATGAGAAATGGATGAGAAAAAAAAGAAAATAAAAAAAAAAAAAAATTTAATGATAAAAAAAAAAGAAGTTTTATTACAATTTCATAGACACAATAAAAGTGTAAGAGCATTCGAATTATTTAATTTTTTGAATTTAGATAGTTTTTGAAATTTTTTATTTTTTATAGAAATTTTTTGGACTGAAAATTTTGGGGAAAAAGAAAATTTTTTTTTGTCATCGGTACATTTTTATGAGTTTGATATGTATTCATGAAGTTTCAAATCGATACTGAATTCCTGGGGTATAATGGACTTCCAAAAAAAATTTTGACAAAAAAAAAAAATACTTTGTAATTGACAATGCAGCATTTTTATGGCCTAGGATCTGATTTTGTTCTTTTCTAGAGACATAACTCCCCAATTATTAAAGAAAATATCAAAATTTGAAAAATTAAATTTTCAGTCATCAAAAAATATCAGTCTAATTATTTAATTATTCAGCGCCAGGTATATGATCATTGATCACAAAAAGATTTCAGATTTAGATCATCCTGTTGCCACAACAAATAATTAGCAGCTTAGGGGAGCCGTCGAACCTCGATTTTTAATTTAAAAAAAAAAAACAAATTCGAGTCGAATTTCAATAAAAAAATTATTTTTCTAATAAATATAAATTTTATAATAAAATAATTTCTTAGTTCAAAATATCAAATACTCAAGTGCGCGAAATCAAGCCCTTGAAAATTCGAAAAAAATTTTAGGGGTAAATTGGGCCGCTGGAAATTTGTAGCGAAAAATAAAAAAAATTTGAATTTAATAAAAAAAAATTTTCACTTTAGGCCGATAAAAATTTTAAATAAATTTTTTTAACTCAAAATTATCAAACTATTAAAGCATTTGATGCTTAACAAACTCGTGGCAGCGTAAAAAAAAATATCGCAAATTGTAAATTAATTTATCAATTTATCTTTCGAATATCCCTCCCATTTATCAACCGGGGAATAGTTTGGTGAAATTAATTCTGTAAATTTAAAATTTATTTGAGTATATTTCTGTTGGCAGAGGCCAAGGGGTGACAGCTATACACTACATTACGCGTATAGTACTGCTATAGCGTACACTATCATCGTATCTGTAGGATTGAACCCTCGATAAAATTCAAACGCCAATACAAATCTCATATCTTTAATATCTTCGTATGGCTGCACATCGTCATTCTCGTATCCTCGATAGAGAATGAATTTTTCTCATCTATTACAATATATATACATTGTTATATATATTTCATTCGTAATGGTCTTTTTCGGGCGTGTCCAATTGTCGATGGTGTCGTTTCAACCATAAATATATACGTACTTTAATTTATTTATTACTAAAAATTTTATTACTATAAAAATTCAAGATTAAAAATTTTCATTTTCATAAATTTATATATTCCATATTTATGAGATCGAAAACATGTACATATTTATATATATGGTAGGGATGTGCAAGTAATTTAAACTTATGAATTGTTTGTGTCAAATTGAATATGAATTTTTTTATCGGAATTCGAATTTTGAAATAATTCAAAATTTTTTAATTATTTTGAGATATTCGAATTATTTTTAATTTTAATTTTTTTTTTATTTTTACAATTCATGGGCAAGATAAAAATATTATAATCGAAATTTTAATTGAATATTTGAAATTTGAATGGAATATACGAATATTAATTGAATATTTCAAAAACTTACAAATAATTCGAATTATTCGTGATTTATTTTTTCAAAAATTAATATTCTACTTAAGATAAAAATTTTCTATTCAAATTTTGAATCGAATACTGGAAATTGGAACCACATATTCGAATTCGAGTCGAATATTCGAAATTTGAATTGAAAAATTAAAATTTTAATCGAATATTTGAAATTTGAATGGAATGTTCGAATATTAATGGAATATTTCAAAAACTTACAAATAATTCGAATTATTCGTAATATATTTTTTCAAAAATTAATATTCTACTTGAGATTAAAATTTTCTATTCAAATTTTGAATCGAATACTGGAAATTGGAACCACATATTCGAATTTGAGTCGAATATTTGAAATTTGAACCAAATATTCGAATTCGAGTCGAATATTCGAAATTTGAATTGAAAAATTAAAATTTTAATCGAATATTTGAAATTTTAATGGAATGTTCGAATATTAATTGAATATTTTAAAAACTTACAAATAATTCGAATTATTCGTAATTTATTTTTTCAAAAATTAATATTCTACTTGAGATTAAAATTTTCTATTCAAATTTTGAATCGAATACTGGAATTTGGAACCACATATTCGAATTCGAGTCGAATATTCGAAATTTGAATTGAAAAATTAAAATTTTAATCGAATATTTGAAATTTGAATGGAATGTTCGAATATTAATGGAATATTTCAAAAACTTACAAATAATTCGAATTATTCGTAATATATTTTTTCAAAAATTAATATTCTACTTGAGATTAAAATTTTCTATTCAAATTTTGAATCGAATACTGGAAATTGGAACCACATATTCGAATTTGAGTCGAATATTTGAAATTTGAACCAAATATTCGAATTCGAGTCGAATATTCGAAATTTGAATTGAAAAATTAAAATTTTAATCGAATATTTGAAATTTTAATGGAATGTTCGAATATTAATTGAATATTTTAAAAACTTACAAATAATTCGAATTATTCGTAATTTATTTTTTCAAAAATTAATATTCTACTTGAGATTAAAATTTTCTATTCAAATTTTGAATCGAATACTGGAATTTGGAACCACATATTCGAATTTGAGTCGAATATTTGAAATTTGAACCAAATATTCGAATTCGAGTCGAATATTCGAAATTTGAATTGAAAAATTAAAATTTGAATCGAATATATGAAATTTGAATGGAATGTTCGAATATTAATTGAATATTTAAAAAACTTACAAATAATTCGAATTATTCGTAATTTATTTTTTCAAAAATTAATATTCTACTTGAGATTAAAATTTTCTATTCAAATTTTGAATCGAATACTGGAATTTGGAACCACATATTCGAATTCGAGTCGAATATTCGAAATTTGAATTGAAAAATTAAAATTTTAATCGAATATTTGAAATTTGAATGGAATGTTCGAATATTAATGGAATATTTCAAAAACTTACAAATAATTCGAATTATTCGTAATATATTTTTTCAAAAATTAATATTCTACTTGAGATTAAAATTTTCTATTCAAATTTTGAATCGAATACTGGAAATTGGAACCACATATTCGAATTTGAGTCGAATATTTGAAATTTGAACCAAATATTCGAATTCGAGTCGAATATTCGAAATTTGAATTGAAAAATTAAAATTTTAATCGAATATTTGAAATTTTAATGGAATGTTCGAATATTAATTGAATATTTTAAAAACTTACAAATAATTCGAATTATTCGTAATTTATTTTTTCAAAAATTAATATTCTACTTGAGATTAAAATTTTCTATTCAAATTTTGAATCGAATACTGGAATTTGGAACCACATATTCGAATTTGAGTCGAATATTTGAAATTTGAACCAAATATTCGAATTCGAGTCGAATATTCGAAATTTGAATTGAAATTTGAACCAAATATTTCAATTCGAGTCGAATATTCGAAATTTGAATTGAAAAATTAAAATTTGAATCGAATATATGAAATTTGAATGGAATGTTCGAATATTAATTGAATATTTAAAAAACTTACAAATAATTCGAATTATTCCCAATTTATTATTTCAAAAATTAATATTTACTTGAGATTAAAATTTTCTATTCAAATTTTGAATCGAATACTTGAAATTGGAATTAAATATTCGAATTTGCGTCGAGTGTTCGAAATTTGAATTGAAAAATTAAAATTTTAATCGAATAGTTGAATTTTGAATGGAATATTCGAATTTTAATTGAATATTCGAATTATTCGTAATTTATTTTTTCAAGAATTCATATTTTACTTAAGATAAAACTTTTCTTTTCAATTTTTTAATCGAGTACTTGAAATTGGAACCAAATATTCGAAATTTGAATTTAATATTTGAATTTGAATCGTAAAATGCGAAAACTTACTAATAATTCAAATCATTCGATTCGATTCGAACGCTATTCACTTATCCTTCATATATATATGTATATATATAAATATAAGTATCGAATTCGCATGACTACATTTAGTACTTAGGGTCAAAGCGGAAATATCATGGGGAAGTGAAACGAAGAATGAAAATAGATTTTGATTTAGGAGTCATATATATATATATATATATATATATATATATATATATAGGACGAGCGATTTGTCCGATTAGATCGCCGTCGAAGATCTATGATGTTTATGTACTTCACGGATGCATGATCAAATTGATTAAAAGACCGTGCGATGTTGTTATATTTCTCATATTTCATCTCTTGTCTAGTCGAGTAATTTGATCTAGTCGGGTGGTCAATGGTCCTGATCCCAATTCGATTCCTTGATTCAATTTTCACGTGCGACCTACGAAAAGTCGGATAGATGCCGTAATTTTCACGGCTGCATTACAAGAATTTCAATTTAAAAATTCAACTAAAAACATTATTTCATATATATTTATTCTTATACATATACAATTTTTTTTATAAACTCTTACAAATGCAATAAGGAGCAATTCATTTTACTAATTTTTTACTTGTTTATATTTAAAAAAATCTATAACATGGACAATATAAAATTTAAATAATTGTCCATTATAATTATTTTGACATTTTTTTATTTATTTATTACATACCCATGATATATTTTTTTAAGATTAACATTCACATTCATCTCAATCGTGTACAAGAATAAAAAATTTCAATTAATATTACGAGATAATTAGAAATGAGTAACGTAAATTTCTTTTAACAATAAGAAAATTAATAGTAATCTCCACTCTGTGCGTTGTTTCAGTTGAAAAAAATATAAAAATGGAGAAAAATTTGAGTCGTATTGAAAAAGTCTTAATATTGTTGCAGTTTTTTTTTATTAATACAAAATCCACGTGAGTGTTATCGATAGAATTATGGAGGTTTATAATTTTTTAATTTATGTTCACTCGGAAAAAATACTCACATATGATTATATATGGTTCTGTATAAATACTCAGATATGATTTGATACAACCAAAGTTATATATGATTATATAGGTTCATATATTGCTCTATATAAGCATGCAACATCATATATACTCATATAAGGTTATATATGAACAGATATATCATTTTTTTATCACCTGGAAAAATACTCAGATATTATCATATATGTATAGACTTTAAAAAGGTCTTATCTGATCATACGTGGTCATATATGAACAAATATGATTATATGTGATCAGGTGATAAAAATAACCGACCATATATATGATCGTATTTTGTTACATAAGGTCATATCTGACTCTTTATGATCATGTCTATCTATATGATCATATATGACTATTTCAGTCCCATATGATTATATCTGATCGTATATGATCGAATTATAAAATATTTAACCATGAATCTGACCATACCTTATAATACTACATCATATATGATTCTATATGATCACATTTGACCATATATGATCATATCTGACCATATATAATCACATTTGACCATATATGATCATAGTGTTTTTCTCAGATGTTATTTTACGTATTTATATATTTATAGATATGATTTTATTTAATCACATAATTATATATGATTCATATCTGATTATATGTGATCATATATGACTATTTTTTCCAGTTATTTAAAAAATGAATAATGATTTATTTACATCAAAAAAATTTATTATGTAGACTGCATATTATTGAAGGATATTATTATTATTATTATTATAATTATTATTATTATTATTATTATTATTATTATTATTATTATTATTATTATTATTATTATTATTAATATTATTACTATCATATTTATAAATTCATCTCATAAATAATAAATTTATAAATATATCATTCATAACATGGAATCACAAATTCATTTACTATCGTATTAATAAACTCGATCTCAATAAATTTAACTCAAAAAATATTTCAAATTTTCCATTTAAAAAATAATTATTAAAAATTCTATTTTGGCCGTTCGATAAAAATAAAAATATTTAAAAAAAAATATAGACCCGAATTCAAAAAATAAATATAATAATTTTAAGTAACCAATTGAAAAAAAAAAAAAAAATTAAGAAAAATTATTTTTTAATTTTGTTTTTTATTAAGTAATTAATTTTGCTATTAAAAAAAATTTCTTTTAATAGAATTTTTTAGCTTGCGCTTCTTTGCTATCTCTGTACATGTTGTACCCAATAAGAATAATTAATTGTATTACAATAAAAATAATAAACATCGTTGTCGTAAGACAGTTTCCGGTAGGACATGAGGCAGCAGGTGCTGCATTTAATCTGTTGTAAGTTTGTGCTACGTCCCGCTTAACTTGGTTCAGTCCGTCCCGCATTTCTGATATCAGAGATTGGTAATCGTACCCAATAGGCTGGACTTGTGCTGTAGGTGCGCGTGCTTGGTTCGATAGAATTGTTTCGGCTTTAGAACTGACTTCCCCAACGAATTGTTTTATTTCGCGGGCGGTGTTCATTATTATATTCTGATTACTGAGGACTGCGTCGACCTCTTGTCGGCGGATTGTGTCAATAAGTTGGACTGGTTGACCTGCACCACCGGCTGTTTGGACACCGCCTACTTGCAATTGCGATATCAATGAAAGTGTACGTTCTTGTTTGCCGATCGTTTCGTCTAATTTTTTATGCAATTCACGGAGGACTTCAAACATCTGACTTTGACCGGTGAAAATTTGTCTCAATTCTCGCTGGCTGTCGGATTCAAACCAGTCATCAAAGTCTTCCTTATCACGACGAGGCTCATCTGGATGCTCTCTAAAAAAAATAAATTAATAATTAGCATCAGTGCCCTGATTCTACGAATTTTTCTTCTGAAAGCTGCGATCAATTTGACGACAATTTGACAGCAACTTCACACTTGACAGCTACAGTTTGGCTCAAACTTTCCGACAGTCGACGATAATCTACTGCCGCAACGCACCACGACACAGTAAAATTTTTCATCAATTTATTGACCGCACATTTTGCACCAACTTGCTGTCAACATTGCATTCAACTTGGTAGCAAATTCTATTTTCTGATAGTCAGACTTTCTGATCAGTAAAATGGTGTCGTCAACTTGATGATAATTTCAACCTTTGTTAACATCAAGTTGCTGCGAACTTTCTGGGAAAATCAAAGGGAACTCTATCAACTTACAGAATTCAAACTTTTGCCTTAAATTTTCTCAGAAAGTTGACGTCTAGTTGCCGTCAGCTTATGGAAATGTCATCTTTTGTACTCAACTTGGCGTCAAGTTGCAGCAGTAGGTTATAGGGATAACGTAATTGCGGAGAAACTGGAGTTATTTGGTAAGAGAAAGTAATAATCGAATATGACATGAGTCGATAAAAACGTACTTGCGATAATCCTCTTTCTGTTGGTCCAATTTTTTCTGGTAATCCTGATATTCTTGGCTGATTTTCGCCTGTTCCTCAGAGGTTACTGTTCTACTTTGGTCGAGTTGTATCTGTCCAGGTGGGGACAGCGACGTGGTCAAAAAATGCATCACATCGTGATCATCAGCCAGCCCTCCAGTGGCTGCTGATACTCCGAAGTAACCGTTTTTAGGCAAGAAAATATTTTCAACGCGGAAACAGAGTTCGAATTCGTCTGGACTGCTGGTCATTCCATTGTGGAACATCAGCTGCAATAAATATACGAGTAATTAATTGATTAATGAACTCATTAGTTGATTAATCAAAACATACCGTCAGTGTATTTTTGTAGTATTCAATTCTAGCCTGGGTTGGGAATAATTTATTACGGAAATCTCTCAAGCAACCAGCAGCCATCTGAGTTGTCCCGTCGCTAAATTTGAAAAATAATTAGTTGGTCAATTAATTAATCAGTTAATAGAATAAATTAGTCTGTAAACTTACTTGGCATGATCGAAAACTTTAGTTCCGTCATTAACAATCGCCATAATGTACGGGTTGTTATGTTTATTATCGTTATCAAATGAATCGAAAAATACACCGAGACCATTCCACATATCAGAGCTTCCAAATACTGGGCCATCGTAATTTCCAGTTTGGGTTGTGTACCAAAATGCGAGACCATCAGCTCCAATTCTACCCCGTCCATTTATGTTGAATTTTAAATCTACTTCCCACCATTCAAAATCTGTTGTTTGTTTTGTCCAAATTGCCCCTATTTAAAAATTTAGTTTAAATTAATTCAAACATTTAACTAAATTATCATTTTTTTTTACTTATAATTAAAATTTAATTTTTTTTAAATTCAATTTTTCCGAAAATTAGATTGAAATTACGCTGAAAGGTAAAATTTTATTAAAAGAGGCCGAAATCACACCGAAATTTTATTATTTTTAAAGAACAGGACGAAAATTAGCCGATAATTTGAGTTAGCCTTCGATTTTTTTTTAGGTCCCATTATCCGCCAAATTTCGGCCTTGTTCACTCCCTAGGCCCGTGGAAAAATTACAATTTTTGGTGGAAAAACAGGGCCTTTGTATGAAAAATTTCAAGTACAGAAAAAAAGGATTTCTCGGCGCAAGAAAAATTTTTTATTATCAAGCAAAGAAAAAATTTTTATTAGGAATAGACAAAATTTCTTGTTCCAAGAAAATTTTTGTTTTCAATCCATAATGCAAAGAATGTTGACAACAGAAACAAAGACAAAAATTTTATTAGGAATAGATAAAATTTCTTGTTCCAAGAAAATTTTTGTTTTCAATCCATAATGCAAAGAATTTTGACAAAAGAAACAAAGACAAAAATTTTATTAGGAATAGATAAAATTTCTTGTTCCAAGAAAATTTTTGTTTTCAATCCATAATGCAAAGAATTTTGACAAAAGAAACAAAGACAAAAATTTTATTAGGAATAGATAAAATTTCTTGTTCCAAAAAAATTTTTGTTTTCAATCCATAATACAAAGAATTTTGACAAAAGAAACAAAGACAAAAATTTTATTAGGAATAGACAAAATTTCTTGTTCCAAGAAAATTTTTGTTTTCAATCCATAATGCAAAGAATGTTGACAACAGAAACAAAGACAAAAATTTTATTAGGAATAGATTAAATTTCTTGTTCCAAGAAAATTTTTGTTTTCAATCCATAATGCAAAGAATTTTGACAAAAGAAACAAAGACAAAAATTTTATTAGGAATAGATAAAATTTCTTGTTCCAAAAAAATTTTTGTTTTCAATCCATAATGCAAAGAATTTTGTGAAGAATACAAAAAAAAAAAAAAAATGATTTCTAGGCAAGAAAATTTTCAGTTGTCCCACTCTCTTAAATTTGAAATAGTGAAAATAGTGACTATTTACTGTTTACTAGTGAAAAGTATGTCTAATTCAAATAGTGGTATATTTTTCCCTAGCAATAAGTGACTATTCACTGCCAAATAGTGATTTTCATTAATTCGTTTTTAGAGAGCAAAAAATTGCAAATTGATAACAAAAGTTCTTGAAGTGAGAAAAAATTTTCTCAGACCAAGAAATCATTTTTTTCTGAGTAGTTTCCACTGCAATAATTCGACTACTTGTAATAAAATAATTACAATATAGATACCAAATTTTACAGGTTCTAATGTGTTTTCAGTCGAACAAAAATTTTTCATAAGTGATACGTTAATTACCGAAAAATATCTTATCTAAATCTAATAATTACTGCGTCTCAGAAATAATATATTTTTTAGTTTCAAATCAGAGCCTCTGCTGGTATTTGAAACTGTAATTTTCCCACTATTTTTTTCCATGTACTTTCGTTTATTTATGTTACGTGTCAAAGTTTATCATAACAGAAATATAATATTTTACATGGAAAATATGAGTAAAAGCTGTGTTCTTAAAAAGACCATAACTGATTAAAATATAAAATTTCAAAATAATTAAAATATTTCATACCTTTTTGACTCCGTAATGATGGAGCTAGCCTAACTTTATCCGAGCTAGCGATAACATCTAAAAAAAAAATTATCCATCAATAAAAATTTTCATAAATAATAATAATAAAATAATAACTTAGAAAATATGTGACCAGGCCGCAACATACGGTACCAAACACCTCAAAAATTATAAATTAAAACCAATGGTTCCTTATATTAAAGAATAACCACAAAATCTATCCGTCATTTAAACGAACAGCATTAAAAAAAAATGAATAAAATAAAGTAAATAAACAGAATACGTGTAAGGTCGCAGAGTTAATTAACGAAAATTGGTTATGTCCAAATAAACTTAATGACTTACTTCCTCCATAATTCCAGAATGGTACAGTCCCATCTTTTTGCGCTAAATAAGGCGGTTTGAAGGAATATTTATATTCAAATTTTCTATGCACATCACTCGCATTTACATAATTTATAATAATTAATAAATAAAATAACACTGGCCACCTCACCTCTGCAGCCATCTTCATTTTTACTATATATATATTTCTATGTATATGTGTACAACACTATATCTATACCTATTTATACATTTGTATATACAGGTATATTTTTCTACACGTTTTACTTTCAAAATGCAAGTGCGGTTTAACAAAATAACACCACCTACGTAACATGTTAACCTTCTATTGGTCACTTTAACATATCCGAGCTCTCTGATTGGTCGATTCTCTCTGACGTGTCTTCTTGTCAGTCAAACGCGCCATCTTGTCGAGCCGACTTGCAACAGAATTAAGAAAAAAGTTAAAATGATGACGCGAATGTTAGAAAATTTGAAATTTTTTTGAAACCGACAAAATGGCCGTCAGAAAATATATTTAAAATTTGAAATTTGAATAGAGGCTTTGGAAAAATATTTATATTTTTATATTTTTAAAAGTGTCATGTCCACGTGTTCAGTTCGGCGACCGCAGCGCTGATGGGTAAAACAGAATTAAATTATTGACGTTTAAATATATTGATGTTTACATAGAGGACAAGGACATAGTTATTGTAATATTTATATATTTATATATTATATACATTGTAAGTTAAGTGTTAATTTTTTTTGTGATATTTAGTTTACTTAAATAAGATAATGGCGACGCTCATTGATAATTACGAACAACAATACGCGGTTTTGACTGCTGATATTACGGCTAAAATTAGTCGAATAAATGTTGTCACTGGAGGTAATTATTATTATTTTTATTTATGGTTATGGTTTATTTATTTTTTTTTTTTTCTAATTACTCGAGGGTTGAGGTACGAACCGAATTTCCGAATTTTAGATTTCTAATTACGATCTTAATATTTACGGACTCGAATAATGAAAATTTTTTAAGGAAATTCGTCTTGCAATTTTCCGGAAGCTGGAAAAATTTCTGTACTAATAATCAATTAATGAATTGATAGAAATCTGAAATTCGAGAATTTTTTTGAGTACGGCCGGGACTGAAAATTGACATTAATTTGTAAAGGTCGGAATTCATGTTGACGGATCTTAAGACGGTCTATTATAAGACGTGATAAAAAAATTTGTTGCGAATAATATTTTGATTATTGAAAAAATTTAATTTGATTTTTAGTTGATGGGGAAAAAAGGGGAGTAAATAATTCATGGGTTTTTATTGGGCTAGTGTAAATTTTTGGGAAAAAAAAATTATATAGAAATTTTGGTAAAGTGAAAGTTTAGATGGGTTGGAAATTCGGTAATTTTGAATTCAATTTTTCTTTTTTAATGGTTTGGAATTTTTAATTGGATAGAAAGTTTATATTTTGTGATATTTTTAGTAGAAACTGTAGTAAATGGTAATATTTCAGTGAAAATTTTATGACAGCTTGGAAAAATACTATAGTACGGTTTTATAGGGATATTCTGGAGAATTTTTTTGTAAAGCAATTTAGGGGCAATTAAGAAACGAGAGAATAATTAATGGAAAATTATGTAAGAAAAGGGATCAGAAATTTTGAATGGCAAAAAAAAAATTAGTTGTGAAATTAGAAATTTTAGAAAAATTCGAAATTAATTTTTCGGGAAAGAAGAATTAGATATATGGAGATTCAAATCTGGAATATTATTTAGATCCATGATCTATATAGATCTTTAGATAAAATAAAATTTAGATCAAATTTTAAGAATTGAAAATTTTGAAAGAAACTTTTTTTTTAATTTAAAATTTAAGATCTAGATAAATGTAAATAGATTTACTGAGATCTATCTAGATCTTTAGCTAAAATCGTTGATAAAATTTTGAGAATTCAAAATTTTGATTTTAGGAGCGATTTTAATGGAGATAAAAGAAGATTTGAAAAAATTTTAATTTAAGATCTAGATTAAGAAGATCTGAGTAGATTTACTAAGATCTATGTACATTTTTAATTAAAATAAATTCTAAAATTTAAAAAATTCAAAATTTTGATGTTAGAAAAGATTTCGGAGAATTCCCAAAAAAATTTTTGAAAAAAATTCCAGATTTCACATCTGCACGAATCTAAGTAGATTTGAATAGACTTACCGAGATCTTTGTAGATCTAAATTTTTCAAAAAGTAGATCTTAGACACTAATTATAATTCATTAGATTCAAATTATTTTTTTTTTTTTTTATTAGTATCTATTTGATAGCTTTCGAAAAACCTGAAAATTTTTTCTATCGGAATATTTTTTCTAACAAAATTCATTCAAAATCATCTTAAAACGCCTTATAGTAAAATTGCCTTAAGATCTTGCAACATGCCGGTATAAAGTAACCTTGCTCATTGCAAATTAATTTCGTCGTTAATTAAAATCGAAATTATACAAATAATTTTGAAATTTCCTACCTATTAATTGAATTTATTTAAAGCTGAAAAAAGGGCATTTGTCCAAGATGTCGATAGACAACTAGAAGAAGCCCAGGAATTGGTGAGTTCTTTTTTACCGACTACTTAAAATAATGGCGCCAAATTCAAAATTAAATAATTGTATAATAGTTAGAACAAATGGAACTGGAAGTCCGTGGAACGGGAGGAACTCAACGGGATCGATTGCGTAGTCGAGTAGAGAGTCATCGCGCAGAACTAAAAAGACTAACAAATGAATTCAAATTATCACGAAAACCAAAAGAGGAGATTGTAGATTTGAATGTGATTGATGACTGGGACAATGGAGTTGTGACTGAGGATCAAAAATCTCGATTACTCGACACCTCGGAGAGAATCGATCGCACAGGAAGAACTTTGCAGAATGGCTACCGCATGATTTTGGAAACTGAGGACATTGGCGCCCAAGTTTTGAAGGATTTGAGTGATCAGAGGGAAACTATTCAAAGGAGTCGATCACGTGTAATTATTTAATTATTAATTTTTATAAATTACAGTCGACTACCCGTCATAAGCCTGGTCTAGGGGGCGTAGGGGAAATTTTTCTTGGAATTTCAGACCCCCACTACCGGGTGATTAGTTTTGTTATCGATTACCCGTTATAAGCCTGTTTCATTTTATGCGATTTTAAAGGTTATGTTTACGTTTTGTTACATCCGCCAGTCCCGATTTTTCTGGTGTTTATGGCGCTAAAATAAATACTTATCTTTTTACACTAATAATAATTATAATGCAAAAAATTATAATGATAACGGTATTAATTACAGTAATAATAATAATTATTTTATTGATGAACATAATGATCAATAAAACTTTTAAATTGTAACGGAAGCTTTAAATGCAATTCATGATTACAATTATCAACAATAAATTATATTTTACTTAATAATGATTAAATTATTCTCCGCGAAACATAGATAGTAAATTATCATCATTAATTTTGATGTTTTTTCCTATTCTTAGTTTATAATTTTGTAAATTTTAACGGAGGCTTATAACGGGCCGTCTGGTACGAAACTCAAAAAGTGGTTAAGCGAGGGAGTTGTTTGGGCCCAGTAACTGCCGATTGGGGAAAGAGGCCTATTACGGGCAGGCTTATGACGGGTAGTTGACTGTAATTAGTTAATTAATTAATTTTTTTTTAATAATAATTCATTTTATTTTAGTTAAGAGAAACGGACGCGGATATAGGACGGGGATCAAGAATATTATCGGGAATGATTTTTCGTTCTCTGCAACAAAGATTCATTCTCGCTGCCGTATTTGTAGTATTACTTATTGTTGCATGCTTTGTTATATATTTCAGTTTTAATTCTAAAAGTTAATTTATTTATTCTATTTAATCACGGCTTTGGACACCAAAGCTTTTAATTATTTATTACAAGATCTCATTTTTTTTAATTCTGTAACGCAACTAATATTTTTTATTATTTATTATAAATAAAGGCGATAGTCAGACGACAAAAATTCTGATTAAAAAAAAAATTTTATTCATTTCCTTGTGAAAATTAAAAACAAAAAGTTTTGAATTTTTTCCCGCGCAAACGCTAATACGCAGTAGGGCAAAATGACAACCCAATTTGTAACAAAAAATTTTTACTTTTATTTTACCCGTCAGTTTTTTTTGTCTATTTTGAAAAAAAGAAACACGAATTTTTTTTTTTTTATTTTGCAATGGTCGCACTCTTTGGGCTGACCAACTGACCCCATATTTTTTCTAAACAGAAATTTGTATAAAAATTTCTGTTAAAAAATGGCGTCCATTTTTTCCGGACATTAAATTTTCAATTTAAAAAAAAAAAAAATTTATTTTGTGATTTTTTGTTATCCGACTAAAGCCTAAAATAAACTGTACGTTAATTTTATTTCTAAAATTCACAACGTCGATAAATTTAAAATTGGGTCAGAGGTAACTAGGCCACTTACATTAATCACTAAAAAAAAAAAAAATTTACCAAAGCGCCTCTTGAAGTGCCGAGTATTTAAACAAATATATATATCGTCGTTATTGTTATTATAATTTATTTGCCATAAAATTCCATGCATTTACTGTAAAATTATAAATTAATTTGTAAATAAATGAAACTATTTAAATTAATACATTAAATTTATTTAATAATTTTTTTATAATAATAATAAAATAATAAATTTATTTTTTACGATAGCACAAAATTTATAATTTAATAATATATTGCTTTTTAATTATTTATTATTATTACTTTAATCACATATTATAATTGATAAGTATTAGCAAGAGTTTTTAAAATAGCAAAGATAATTATTTTTTAATAATAAAATGGTGAAAAAAATTTTATTTTATGTTTTTTTCTAATTTTAAAGAGGCGAAATTATTGCATTTGCTGTTTTTTGCATTGTTCTAATTTATTTATTAATCATTATTAACTAATAGTAATAATAATACACGGAGAGAAATTAATAGTAACCGTTCCTCGTACGTTTATGAAATTTCATCCCATACCGTTATGGTAATGATTACTTGGAATTATAGGATATGGGCCCATACCTTCCGAGAAAAGTTTCCATAACTATGGGAACAATTCCCATCATTATGGTAACAGTTCTCATATCGCATAGTAACAGAATTATTGTAATGATTACCATACTCATAGGAATAATTCTCATAAGCGAATAGGAGCACATCCAATTAAGTAATTATCCCCATAAGATGATAGTAATGGTTACCATACATTATGGTAATGGTTACCATACATTATGGTATTATTTATTTCAATACTGTGATAAGTTATTATAATATTGTTGTAATAGTTACTATACATTATGGTAATAATTACTATTATATTCTAGTAATGGTTACCATGCATTATAGTAACAATTACTATTATATTCTGGTAATGGCTACCATACATTATGGTAATGGTTACTATACATTATGGTAATGGTTACTATTCATTATGGTATTATTTACTTCAATACTGTGGTAAGTTATTATAATATTATTGTAATAGTTACCATACATTATGGTAAAAATTATTATAATACTCTAGTAATGGTTACCATGCATTATAGTAACAATTACTATTATATTCTGGTAATGGTTACTATACATTACGGTAATGGTTACCGTACATTATGGTATTAATTACTTTACTATTATTGTGTTATTATAATATTATTGCAATAGTTACCATACATTATGATAACTATTGCATACATTATGGTAATAATTACTGTAGTATCATGGTAATGGTTACCATCACATTATGGTAATGATTACCATAATATGTATGGGTGCCGTTCCTATAACCGACATTCCAACATAACTAGTTACCATGCGTTATGGTAACTATTCCCATAATATATTGTAATTGTTACCGTGAATTTCTCTCCGTGTCTTAAGGTATTTTACATAATTTATTATTGAAATCAGTCTAAATTTTGATAGAGATCCTCTATTTGAGGTTTAAAGTACGCCTTTAGTTGAGGCCGTTTTGTTTTTAATGTCGGTGTCAATAGGCCATTTTGTACTGAAAATGGATCGGGATGTAAATATATATCTTTCACTTGTTCAAATGATTTTAAACCGGCTTCACGTCCCCATGTTAACATATCGTCGTGGATCAATTTTTTAACTTCGGGGTTTGCACAAAGGACACTTAGGGTACCGGGTATTCTATTTTCAGAAGCCCAGCATTTAATAACGTCGACGTCGGGCACAACTATTCCGACGACACATGATTTGAGTGACTCGCCGTGGACGAATACTTGATGTACATATTGACTTCTTATATATATATTTTCTATTTTTTCCGGTACAATATATTCTCCTTGTGATAATTTAAAGATATGTTTTTTACGGTCTATTATTTTTAGGCATCCATTCTGAAAAATTAATTTTTTTGTTATTTATATATTTTTATTTCTATCGAACGGTTAAAAAATTTTTTGAATTCATAAAATTTCAAAATTTTTTTTAAACTTGAAAAAAACATTTTCTTGTTTTTAAAAATTTTACCAAAGATTCGTACATTTTTACGTTTTCAAAAAAATAATTTTTTTTTTTTTTGGTTTAATTCGAAAATTTTTTAGAAATATTTCTTAAAATTTTTCGTTTTGTAGAAGTTTTTGAATTTCCGAAAAATTTCGAAATTTTACAAAATACTCCGGAGTATTTTCGACAAAATTTAGAAATTTTTTTTTTCTATTTTCAAGTTTTCTGATATATTTTTCAAAATTATCAATTTTTTCTGTGTTTCAGTATTTTTTTGGTTTCGCTAATTCTTTAATTTTCAAAAAAATTAAGAAAATATTTCTAACAGTTGAAAAATTTCCAGAAAATTTTTAATTTCCGTGTTTCAACTCATTCTCAAATTTCGAAAAAATTTCATTATTTTTTCCTATTTTCTAAACAATTTTCGTGTTTTCTGAAACATTTCCTAAAATAATAAATTTGTTCGAAGTATTCCATCATTTTTCTAATTCTTCTGACAATTCTTTAGTTTTCAAAATATTTCAGTTAAAAAAATTTCAAAATATTTCCAACAGCTGAAAAATTTTCTGAAAACATTCCAACTTTTTTTATCTCGTAATATTTCATAAAATTATCACTTTTTTAAAATATTCTATAATTATATTCGTTACGTTCCGGAAAATTCAGTAACTTTTTCAAACATTTCAGAAAAATTTTCCAAAAAAATTCTAAAACATTCTCTATAATCAAAAATTTTTTCTAAAAATACTGAAGTAACTAAAAAAAATTCAAAAAATAATAACTTACTGGAAGCCACATTCCAATATCACCAGTATGATGCCATCCTTGTTCATCAATGACTTCAGCTGTTTTTTCGGGATTTTTATAGTAACCATAAAATACATTAGTGCCTTTTACGCAAACTTCACCTTGATTATTAGCCGCCCAATATTCCATTTCAGGTACGTCAACTAATTTGATGCAGCAACAAGCTACCGGAGGACCCACGTGCTCCGGTATGTAATCACCCTTTTGCCAAAAATTAGAAAATTAAATTTGCTGCACATTGCTCTTAATTAGTCATGGAAAAGTAACATGACGAATGTTAATCCCGTCATTAATCATATGCCAAAACTCTCTAAAAATTTTTAACGATGAACTAACTTTCGCGTGATATATAGTTTTATTTATATATTTTTATTTACTCGTCTACTATTTTTAACTATCACGTTTCGTGAGTATATTTACGTTAAATTTTAAAATAGATCAACATTACGACGTGTGAATAGTTTTATATTAAACCTGTTAATGCATTGATTATTATAAATATTATTTTTTTATTACTTAGCTAACAAATTAAATAGATTTTGCGGCAAATTTCTCAATAAAAAAGTTTATGAATATTTAAGTTTATTATTAATTTTATTTTTACTGGCTCTCATACTTTATACTACCGCGCGTTGAGCCAAAATAAACACAAACAGATGGATTTATTTTGTTTATTTTATTAATATGTTTATTAACCATCAAATTTTTCAAATTTAATATTAATTGCCGCGAAAAAAAATTATTAGTAGAGAGTTGATGTTAATTCGGATTTAAAATTCTAACCTCACTTATAGAGCGGCGGTAAAAATAACTTTTAATTCGAAATAAGTAACAGTTTTATTGAATCCGTTTATAGCCTGAGGTAAGTTCATTCACTGAATATCTGGCGTATGAATTGCTAGTCAAATAAACCACGCGACTACTAATTACGAGGTCGCTAAATTTCGAGGTGATGATGTTGCATAAATTATCTCCGGCCATTTTGTTTTTTTTCCTTCGTATTTTAAAACTATTTTATTAAATTGTGACACGTTATTGCATAAACCAAAGTTTCATTTTTTACAGTCGACTACCCGTGATAAGCCTGGTCTAGGGGGCGTAGGGGAAATTTTTCTTGGAATTTCAGACCCACACTACCGTGCGATTAGTTTTGTTATCGACTACCCGTTATAAGCCTGTTTCATTTTATGCGATTTTGAAGGTTATGTTTACGTTTTGTTACATCCGCCAGTCCCGATTTTTCTGGTGCTTATGGCGTTAAAATAAATACTTATCTTTTTACACTAATAATAATTATAATGCAAAAAATTATAATGATAACGGTATTAATTACAGTAATAATAATAATAATAATTTTATTGATGAACATAATGATCAATAAAACTTTTAAATTGTAACAGAAGCTTTAAATGCAATTCATGATTACAATTATCAACAATAAATTATATTTTACTTAATAATGATTAAATTATTCTCCGCGAAACATAGATAGTAAATTATCATCATTAATTTAGATATTTTTTCCTATTCTTAGTTTATAATTTTGTCAATTTTAACGGAGGCTTATAACGGACCGCCTGGTACGAAACTCAAAAAGTGGTTAAGTGGGGAGCTATTTGGGCCCAGTAACTGCTGATTGGGGAAAGAGGCCTATTACGGGCAGGCTTATGACGTCTCCAAAACTGGGCAAAACGGTACCTCTACCCAATATTTTATAAAATTACCTGAATAGTTAGAGTAATTGGTGCACAGCATTCAGTTTGCCCATAGCCCTCGACAATAAGACAACCCAGAGCACATCTGGCGAAAGTTAGAACGTTACCAGCCAGAGGCGCTGATCCAACGACAATTAGTCTCAATCTCCCGCCCATTTGTTCCTGAATTTTTTTAAAAACCAATTTGTCCCAAAAACTATTGCTTCGGATAATACATTTCTTGATCTCTGCTTCTTTGGAACTTATCCCCATGTTAAAGATCATTCTCTTGAAAAATGATGACTGGAGCTCAGCTTGGACCTGTTTCGCCCAACAGAAAACAGAAATAACCACGCAATTAATTAATTTAATAACAAACAAATGTCTTTTGTCAAAGATTTATTCGTTTTCCAGACTGCATTGACACAAAGCACCTGGTCTAAGATCACAAAGTAACCGTATAATTTAATAATAGATGACAGATTGAGAAGGCCTTTGTGATTAATTTTGGCAAAAGCTGTAAACCTGATTATTGTAAGCAAACTCACCTTATCGTAAAGACGATTAAGAAGCCTGGGTACTGCGGGCATCACTGTCGGTCTTAGAGCTTTCATGTCTTCAGGCAATAGTTTGATATCACCGCCATAGAAACCGACGGATCCACCGACCATGTACATTCCGTTCTCGCAGCATCGCTCTAGCATGTGAGCCAAGGGTAGGAAACTTATCATAACATCTTTCGAAGCTGGTCTGTGATCACCGAGCTGCAGCAAAACTGCGCATACTCCTGCCATAACATTCTGATGGCTCAACATAACACCCTTTGGATTACCCGTAGTACCAGAAGTGTAGCAAATTGTGCATAGATCAGTAGGTCTAGGTGGTACGTCGGGAAAATTTTTTTGTGCTCCAAGACGCTCAACGTCTTCGAATCGCAACAATTCGACTCCGCGGTTTTTCGCCCGTTGAATTGTCGCTGGACGTGTTTCTTTTACTACAATTAATTTCCTCAGGCATCTGGTTCAAAAGTTGGTAATCAGATTAGTCGGGTCATCAATTACATTTCGAGATCTAGTCTCTAAGACTTACCGAGGAGCTTTGTCGAGCAATAAATTACATTTTTTATCATCCTCACAAATAACTAAACTAATTTCCGCTTGATTGATAATGTAGGCACAGGCATCAGGTCCAAGTGTGTCATAAAGCGGGACAACGACCATCGAATATGTGTAACACGCTTGTTCAGTTAGAATCCATTCGGGACTATTTTGACTGTAAAGACCCACGAGAGTTTGTGGTCCAGGTGTTAAACCGTAAGCTAGGAGTCCAGATCCCAGGTTCTTGGCTCGCAATAACGTTTCGTTGTAGTTCAACCACTGGTAAGGCTTATTTGGTCCGTCCCTCCAACCAAGGCACTGTCCATTATCTAACAAAGTTGCCAAAAATTTTTCATGAGATACCAATAGCTCTGTGTGCGTCATTTATTTACACGCAGAGAATTCTACAGCAAAAATTACCCTAATTTCAGGTGACGCTGGAACCCCTAGTCGAAATAGTCAAGTTTTGACTCGATTTCAAACCATTAACTGTCCAGTGACATCGAATAAAAACTAGATAGTATATTACATACCAAGAGAGGGAAGTAGGACCTTCCAACCCTCGTGTGTAATTGCCTACTTGAGCCGAAGGCAGATTGGGCTGTCCTACTTCCCTCGGTGGTGTGTCAACTATTTTTTGCCACCTATGCAGCTAAGTTTGAATTTTTGCCTCTGTTTACTCAAAGAATGGCGCATGCGCTAATTCTTGTCATTTGTTTTCTCATAAGTCTACGATTTTCTTCCCTCTAAACAGGGCAGGAATTTGAACATTCGGCGCATGGGAAAAATTTCTGACTTTTCAAAAAATCTACTACTGTATTTTAATATTTGCAATAAAAAATAACTAAAAAAAACTGGGCTTAGTACAATATTTATCAATTCAAATTCAAAAATTCTATTTTTTGACACAATTTTTGAAAAAGTCAAAAATCCTTTAAATTTGAGTTTTTTCAAAATATTCGACTCTTTTCGTTCATTCTCACAATTTTTTAACTTCCCGCTATGAAATTTGAAAATTTTCAAAAAAAGGTTTGGTTATTGGTTTCGATCCGATTTTCGAAAGTCGAGTTTTCAAATTCTAGTCGAAGCTAAGTCTCAAAAGTCTCAAATTTCGATGGCCTCAAAGGACAAGCAAACTGGTCGATTTTTTTCAAAGATGTCGGATAAAATTTAAGTTTTTTCAGCGAAATAGAGTTTTTTGAGCCCGAATAGCACGAAAATTTACAAATAATCTTTGAGTTCAAAAACAGCGGGAAGATTTGAGCTTGGCCTTCAAGGTCAGCCGTTTTTCATATTTTTAATACAAAAAATGCCGTAAAATTCTCTGAGTCAACATATTATTTTTTTTTTAACATCTCATACTAATAATGTGTTTTTTAATAAACACGGCAATAAATATTTCCGAGTTTATTTTTTATTTTAAATATAATGACTTAGTTATTTGGAAATCGTACAGATGCGGAAGGCACTTTTCAGGGACGCCAAATTATAGATACGATGCCAACTTTTGTTAAAGCATCATTAATTTTTGTATCATACCATCCGCTGACAATTTTTAAGTTTCAATACTTATTAAATATCTTGTTTATCATTTTAATTTACATTACCAATTACTCATTTGCGAATGTCAAGAAAATATTAATATCAACCCGTCCCAAAATTTGTTGGCTAATAGTTTACTGGTTAATTTTTTTGGCAACCAAAAAGAAAAATGACTTACTGGATTCCTTAGCTCCTTTGCGAAAGGAATCATAAAGTGTGCGCACATCTTCATGAATGTAACTGACAAATTTACCATCCTTGCTGTCCTTGTAGAATTTTGAGACACGGATATACTCAGCTCCCTGTTACAGAAAAACGTCATTCACTTTATTATTAACAAACAAATCGACTATTTTTCTAAATTCGTTACATAACAAAAGCGTAATTAAAAAATCTAATTATGCAAAGCTACAGAAATCACAAGTACTGTATCAGATACATTTAAAATCTAATGCGTGTTTTAAATAACAAGTCACCAAATCAACACTCTGTTAAACAGAAGAATAATCAAAGACAATAGACACCTTTATTGTGTCGGATTGATCGTTAGTGTCAATTGGGACACGAACATTCGGCTGAATACTGCCACAGCCAGGCATTTTTATTAAAAATAACCACTTATTTTATGAAAAAACCCAACTTTATTATCGGAATATAAATAACGCGAACTGTAAATTTAACGGGCGTGTGCCCAATTTATAAGAAATTTCAAATTTGAGCCCTTATCGGAGCATCAAATAATGACAACACGAACGATCGTAAGGCAGAAAGTGATGGGTTTTGATCATTCTCGCTTGTAAATTAAAACTTAAAAACGCGTGATGTATCTTTGGCCTCAGTACACGAAACGTTAACTCGTGACGATCACGATCACGATGTCGCGATTATGACTGCGTCTACTAAGACGAGATCTCACGAAATAAAATATCTAAAATATAACTAGATAGTTCAAAGAGGCACAGCCACTACGTGATGTTGTGCGTCGTCATCTACGACTACACAAGACACTTGGTCTCGTTATATCGTAAGATTTAAATATAGTTTACGAGGTAGTAGAGGGTAATAGTGTTTTATTAAGAACCACCAGACTGGTGTTTGCTGTTGGATTGGATTAACGCCAGTAGCCAGTAGCCAGTATGTTGATAAACACGATACCTGATAATGATAATCATTCCCAATCTACGGTCATTACTTTTTCCGATCGAAGTGGGCTTTCGTCGTCATGAAAACCGACGTGATTACGTCTATCGGAACTGTGGGTTATTTTTTTCAAAGGTAAATTCACAGCTTTAAACAACCACTATGGAATTACCATGAAATTCTATAAACAAGTGATTCCCAGATCTATCGCTCACCGGAAGTAGCCTCGATTGAGCATCAAGAGGCATCAATGGTGTTTCGGGAATCGGTTTTGTCGCATAGTATGCTGCAACACCAGTTAATACTAAGGCACCTGCACCACCGATGTACGGCAAATAACTGTCTAGTGAAGCCTGAAACACTATTAGTAAAACAAAAATTCATGAATACACTATTCGGTGCTTTTTCGAAATATTACAATTTTATCATTGCGAGTTTACTTACTTTTAGCGTCAATGCTCGTTTCGTTCAACAGCAAAAATCTTACGGTTTCAAAAAGATTATGTCTATTATTATTATTATTATTGTTATTATTATTATTATTACTATTATCAAATAGAGTTATAAAACGACGGGATTAAAAGACAAGGAAACTACGACATGTCACAAGGTTTTGATTACAACGACTGCAGGGAAACCGCACTGGTTTTATTGTTAGGGTGTCTACTGCGTCTGCGATTCTATGACGTCAGTAATCAATATCTCACCCTCGAGTTCACCCCTTGCCTTGTTTGCGAGCATCCTGTGCGGGAAATTTTAAGGAGCCGATCGGTAAACCAGTTTTGCAAGGGCACTTTCTCGCTCTGCTTCATCCTCAGCTGCTTCTGGCGATTATCCTCATTGGGCAACATGCAGATCATAAACTGAACGCTTACCCGAAACGGATGTTCTAGAAATAAATGTGGGTAAGCAGAGACTGCGTTGATTTGGGGGGTGAAGAAGCTCCTGGCGCGGAATACTTCAAAGGCAACACTTTGGTAGATAAGAAAAAATTCCACGGTCAATTGGTTTCTATTTAGAGGTAGCATTTAAAAAGCTTACGAAGGAATATTTAGACAGTTTATTTCTTGCTGTGGTGCGTTTACTTCCTCAGCAAAGTCTAAGTCCAGCAAAGTATTTAAATAAAACGAAATCAAAATGGGAAGTGTAGTTCAGTGTTGGTTCATAACGTTTACGGGAATCCTGGGATTATTTTTCCTGTGGAGGACTTCGCCTGTCAACTGGACCAGCTCTAATATCGTCACAAAAACGTCAATCCAAGTTGACGTATCGCTACCGTCTAGCATCATCAACCAGCATCAAAACCTGTCTAGCCAGACCCTGCGCTACCACAAAAAGAAATACCGTGGGTCTGTATCTAAATATATGCTGAAGCTTTACCATCGAAGACCTAGTGCTGATATAGTGCGTGCACTTCAGCCACTCCACGTATCCGCGCCTATCAACTCTTATCATCACAACGGTGGCGGCCGAATTCTTGAATTTCGATTGCCACCAGCAAATCCCGAGGAGAATCTTGAAGCTGCCGAGTTGTTAGGAAGTGCAGGAATGATTCTACGTGTTATGATGCTGAACAACTTCATTGAAGATGACAAATTTCGTGACTCACGGAAAGAAGAAACTTGGCGTGCATTTAATGTCACGGAGGCTGTAAAAATGACCTCTGGTGGGTCATTGAGATTTCTGGTGCGCGGGCGCATCTACGGGAATAAGTTGATTCAAAATGACAGTCCTATTTTAGTGCTGAGTTACACGAAGCCCAAGAGTCGAAAACGTCGCTCCGTTGATGAAGAGACCGATGACACTCCGAGCGTCATTTGGACAGATAACAGACGTCGACGTAGGAATCCGTGCCGCAAACGTCCACTATATGTCGATTTCGCTGCTATAAATTATGATGAATGGATCGTCGCACCACCTGGTTATGACGCCTATCAGTGTGTCGGAAGGTGTTTGTTTCCATTTGGGGACCATTTGAGTCCTACCAAGCACGCCATTGTCCAGGCATTGGTTTCGGGAGCGCTCCAGGGTGCTGATGGCACTAAACCTGTCGGGCGTGTCTGCTGTGTTCCGACTCGATTAGCGCCCACTAGTCTGCTTTATTTGGATGCCAGTGGAACTCTTACTTATCAGTATGGATACGAGGACATGGTTGTTGTTGAGTGTGGATGTCGATGAAAAACTCATGGAAATTTATACTCTTATAAAAAAAAATTTATAAAAAAAATATAAAAAATATATAAATAGATACAACTTTTATATATGTTTTTATATCATCATACTCATATTTTTTTGATAAATTTTTTTCATGAGCATAATTAATTTGTATTAAGATAAAAAGTAATAGTGGGTAAGATGGACAGTTTTATAAAAACAGTTTTGTGTGATTTTTATACTTTTCAATATATTTTTGGTAAAAATTAATTTTTATTACGAGGTATAATGGACGATATAAATCAATGTAGAAATATGATACTATAATTATTATTTTATATCTATTGTACAGTAAAAAAAAATTACAACAATAAAACAAAAAATTATTAAAACATTTCTCAGTCATTAAAATTTGTTATCACAACACATTCACATCAACGTAAATTGTTCAATAAAAATTATTTTAAAAATCATGTTATAAATTTATTTAAATTAAGTCACTAACTAAACACCTTCGAGCACATTTCGTTATTTTTTCTATTAAGTAAATAAGAACGAGCTGGTGATGGCACAATACTACGTTTAGTTTTCCTAAGTCTATGCCTACTGCCCGGTATCCTCTCAATTTTGTAAACCTGGTGCTTGACCGTGGTCTCAGGCTGCATTAGTCTCATGCACAAACTAACCGGTCCTGAAAAGTCAACGTCAGTTGACAACTCAAGCTTAGGTTCCAAGGTGAGCGCGAATTCGGCCGTGCTTTGCACAAAATCGGATCGCACTTTTACACCACCGCGTACTGCGATCCCAGCGCCCATTTCCACGAGTGATTGGGCTGTTCTTGACCACAAGCTCAGCTGGATCTGCCCAGCAAGATCGAAGCTAACTGCGCCTTCGATATCTATTTCTGCAACGAAGCCCGATGTCAAAGGGACTATTTCGTGATGACGATGTAGGTTAGCAATAGCTTGGAAAGCTGGAGTTCTTTCGGATGCAGTGCCTGACCAAACGTGGCCCATCAGCTCGCCTTGTCCAGTAAAGAAAACAAATGGCCTTATTCCAACACCCAGGAACCCTAATTCCATTCCAGCAGTTGCCAATTCGTATTCTTCAGAGTCCTCGTCGCTGGATGATGACGAAATGAAGGAACCCAATCCACCAGCAAACAAACCCAATGAAAATAATGCTTCTTCGTGGGCTGCAGTCGTCAAAACAACGTCAACAACACCGCGTTTCAATAATCCGGAATTAACTTCTTGGACCGTTACCAGGGACCCGTTGCTGGCTGATGACTTCAGAAAGGGTCTCGTGAATGCGGTGCTCAGTCCTTTGTGTGCTAGAACGTTGTAGTTACGCACACGCCAAGCTTCAGCAGTTAAAGCTGCTTCCAGTTTGTCATTGAAGACTGGGTCTTTTTCTGCTAACTGTTCTAATCGTTGGCTGATGTACCTCCGAACCTCGAACATGGAATCCTGGGAGCTCAGGTACTTCAAGAAGCCACGAAGATCTTCAGTAGATGGATCGTTTTCTAGAATAATGTCTGCTGCGATCGTTCGGATGGTACTGTCTTTCTTAGGCCCGCCAATTTGATAGAAAGCTCTTCGGGCGGCTGTTTTTATTTCACTGGTTATGAACTGGGTATCGAGCGACTTCAAAGCTTGCCAAGCAGTGACACTCGTGGATTTAGTTCCATTTACTGCGGAGTCCAGCAATGCCGCAATAGATCCTTTGCTACGTAAATTCCGTAGCCCTCGTAGAAATTTCTGACGACACTCATCGCTGCTGCAAGTATCGAGACCTATTTCTAAGCTCACTCTGACCATTTCGTTGACAACCGGATCATTAAGTTGCCGTGCCATGGCACCAGCGGTCAGGGCATAAGTTTCAGATACTCTGTCATTCTGAAGTGTCTCTTCGGATTTTTTTAGCACGTCTTTGATGATATCTGGGTGAGGCAACGGCGCCATAGATAATGCCCACAAGTATCTTTCGGTTTCATCACCAGAGTCATCAGTCCTCAGAATTTTCATCGCTGCCTGATGAGTTGCAGGAGTTGCAGCCGCTCCCAGGACATCTAGCATCTGGGTCTTCAGTGGAAAGTAGCGTGGGCTCTTTAATATCTTCACCAAATCTTCTGCCGTAGCTTCGCGCATAACGGGAATAAGTTTCAAAAATGCTGCTGCTGATTTAGCTGTTCCCAGAGCTGAATTTTCCAAGGCCTCACGGTTTTCTTCAATCAATTTCTCCAGCTAGAATCATAAAATGTTTATTAGAAAACTGTAAAAATTGATGACGAAGGGTTGAAGTAAATACTTACAGTTAGACAACCAGAGTCTGGACAAGAGACCGATTCAACTTGGGAACCGATCTTGACTTCTCTGAAACCAGGCTGTAAATATGCCACCGCGTCTTTAACATTCGCTGCCTGGATTTTCTTAGCCACCTTGGAACCACCAACTTCCTTAACCATTCGCTGCGAAGTTACCGTTGCTCCTACTTCAGGCTTCGTTTTCAAGGACACTTCATGCTGCTCGAATTCCTCAATCACAATTGGCAGCAACGCCGCATTAAGTTTGTAATCGGCGACCCGGGTGCTCAGAACATCGACCCCCATTATTGGATTCGGATGTTCCTTAGCTGTCAGATCTTGATCGCAGTATTTCTTAACTTTACGCATCGAGCTGGGACCCGTCGATTCATAAGTGACATTACACGTTCCCGAGGCGTCATGTTCTCGATAATCTCCATCTAAAGTACGGTACTGGAACAAACTAGCAAGACCTCGTTTTAAATTCAACGACGACGTCGTTTCATCCTGTCCAGCATAAAACTTCTCAATGACTCCTTGCCGCCAGAGTACGTAGATCGGCACCTTGGAAACGTCATCCAATTTCGACGTGTGTTCAACAAAACCTTCAGGTTCGGGTGCCGTACGAGATTTAATCCACAGCTGCGGGGATGCTAACTAAAAATAAATAGATAAGTGTGTTTTAGATAATGAACCCACTACACATCAATAGATTTCTTATCGCCCGAGGTTATCGGTTCGAACCCAGCTTTAGACTCAAATAAAATTTTTTTTTCTAAATTAACTCACAATGCCCTCAAATAAGGACTTTTTAGCAGTTTCTTGTCTTAAAATAAGTGAAAAAAATATTTTAGAATGAAATTTACCTCAATAGCGAGCAGATAATTGTAATGGTCATTTGGATCCTGCCAAATAGCATCGACTACTAAATAACCGGTCAATTGAAACCCAACATCGCCCGTACTGGATCCTGACTCACGTGAAAGAATTGTCGTAGTCAGCTGATACTTGAGGCCATTGCCAACAGTCCATCCTCCGCCGACTCCCACTATCGCTAACAATATCAATAAGCAACACTTTAAATTCATATTTATAAAATCTCCCGCCAAATTTTATGATACCAATCAAAGATCCTATTCTACTAGTGTTAACTTTATATCCGAAAAATTGTTCTACCCGGATCCGAAATAAGGCACTAGTGTGATTATAAAAAGCAGTATAAAGTAAAAAATTTGAACGAGATGACCAGGCGAGGGTCGAGTGACGACTGAAGAACACGCTACACATAATGCGGACAATACTATGATCAGAGCGTTGTAGAATTTTAACACTATACAGTTATTTAAAAGTGTGCGGGTGTTTGTACGTGAGGAGCTTGATAGCATCCGGAATTCATTACTTTTTTTTTTTTTTGATTGAATTGGACGATAGGGCTCGCGTTTGAATTCGTTATATAAATCCATGCATTTATTAATATTTTTTTATTTTATCACAGTATTTACAATAAATAACTCCGTTGTTCTTAAATTATATAAACAGATATTTATTTATGAATAATTATTTTTCTTATCGAACAAAACTGACTATTTGCAGATAGTTATTTGCAAGTTTAATTTTTTAAAAATAATTTTTGAAAATTAAATGAAAAAATGTGAAATTACCTGGCGCCGTTTGACAATTGGACCCTGAAAAAATAAAATTTTTTTAATAAAAAATATAAAGAAAAAAAATGATGACCTTGAGCCGGCAAAAGCGAGGCCTTGACATCGCGAAATACGGCGGGAATATTTGAGTTAAAAATAAATTTTTTTTGAAAATATTCAAAATATCTGGGGGTTTTGTTAATAAACAGAAGGAAACTTACCAAAAAAAATGAGACAGACGAAATAAATGAGGCAGAGAGTCGGCCGTTCTTGGCCGGCCATCTTAAGTAGTTTTTTTTGTTCTTCCACTTGAATTTTTCGAAATTAGACGAAATAGCCGGTAAAATATCTGACTGCTGCAGGTATTTGCCGTGCACTTGAGCTTTAACAATTCCTGGTTGAGTAAACACGAATAATTAGCCAACGTACGTCGTACTCTGAAGACGTTATCGTTTTTATTTTCCCCTTCTGTGAGTCGGTTATATTATTTTCTCCTCTTTCATTCCCCACCGGTATCTGTATCTATGTATACAATAAATTTAAACATTCAACAACTTATTTATATATATAAATATATATATGTAATTAATGAATAAAGTAATGAGATGAGTGTTTCTTGCGTGGATCGAGCAAATCGAACCGGGATAAATAATTAAGTAGACTAATTATTTTTTATTTATTGTCTTTATTTGAGGATGGAATGAAAGGAATGTCGGCTTGAAAAACTTGATGAAAAAAAGTTGATCTGGAAAAACTTTGGTGGAGTGGGGAAGACCTGTTTTACTCGATAACTGACCCAGGTTTGTTACACTTCAACAAGGAAGTTATGTGTCTTGCACTTTTTTTTTTTTTTTTTTTTTTTTTTTTCCTTTTTGCAATCTCTCTTGTCTGTTAATTTATTTTAACACTATATACATATATACATATACATATATATACGTTATGTACATGTATATTTTTTTGTATATAGATATATATATTTATATATATTTGTTATGATTATTTTTAAGTTTGAAGATCACGCAGATCGCAAATCGCGGATTAGATTTTGAAGAAATTTATCTTATCAACTGATACTAATTTATTTATTATCAGCTGATACGTGATACGTTATAGCGACGTAAGATATAAGAGGATTTTATTTGAACTTGAAAAAAAAAAATTGAAATTTTTAATGAATTTGAAAAAAGTTAAATTTGAATTTTTTTTTTTTAGAAAAAATTTTGCAGCTGGAATTTATTTTGAATTTTTGAAAATTTTGAAATTAGTAGGAATAGTAATTAAAAGTTATTTTATGAGCCCGAAAGAATTTTTTGAGTGCAGCTGTTGCTTTTCTGGAAATTTGTAAGAGAAAAAAGTCATAAATTGAATTTTTTTTGACTGATAATTTTGAGCCTACGGAAAATTGGGGGAAATTATTGGATAGTTAGTCTTTTTGAATAAGATTGGAGTATTCGGATTGGATTGGAATTTTAAATTTCAAATGGGCGCCATTTTTTGATGAGTCGAGTGATTTTGCTCATTTTTGCATGTAATCAAAATAAATAATTTTCCATAAAAATGGAATTTTACAAATTAGAATCTAATATTTTGCTCGTTTTTAAATGTGACCAAAATGAGTAATTTTCCAAAAAATGGAATTTTCCAAAAAAAAAGGAATTAATAAACCATTTGGGCGCCACCGTGATAATGGTGGGTTATAACCCAGAAATATATTCAAGTATGTATATATAACATATAACTTTTGAATCAATAGTATTTTTGGAAACTTTTAAAATTGAAACTTTTCGATAAATTTTCCAGAATCATGCCGTGAAAAAAATGCAATAAATAGATTTTCATGAAATTTACTAAAAATCATGTGAAATTTTATTAAAAATAAAAAAATGAATTATCAACAAAATTAAATAAATTTTCGACTCAATTTTAAATATCCAAAAATAAACAAATATTAAATTTAAAAACTTACATTGTTCAGAATTGTTACCGATGAAAATCAATTAAATCAATTTCTATTTATAAAATGAAGTTATAAATAAATAATAATCCTTATATCCATTTACTAATGTCACCGTTTTAATATTTAACACAACTATAACTTGGCTATTAGAGTTTTAACTAAAACGCTAGAATAAAATATATATTTGACCTTTGATTTATTGTTATCAGTAAACAACCGTCATCACTTTATAGTTATCCTCAGTGACCTGTGACACTAAAACTATCTCATTTGTCTTTATATGAGTAACCATTCTTCACTGACGTTTATTTGTTGTTTTCTTCTTTTAAATAAATTTCCCATGTTATTGATAAGCGAGCAATTCAGTCCCGATAACATTTATCTGAGTTCAAAACGAAAAAAATAAAAACACGGACTTATTATTTATACTTCTATTATTAGCACTAATTGTAATAATAATTCATAATTGATAGTGTGAATAAAATTTTGGCAATGGATAAAACAGTAATAATTATTAACTTCGTTATCACGACACACCGGATGGTTTCGAATCCATGAATGAATTGAATCAGACGATCTTCTTGTCATACGGGCGGACGGAAGTAATTGTATCTAAGTAGTGACATGATACAATATATATATCATACACTCATATATGTAGACATATATATTTATATATATAAAGGAATTTGAGGCAAAGTAATGCAGAATTCTATAGAGGAATTTTGTTTATGGTATTTAGGGAAGTAAAGGGTAAATTAGCGATCCCAAGAAAATTTATCGAATTTTGAGTGAAAAATTTGTTTTTTTTTTTTTTCAAATTTATTATTTGAATTATTTTTTAAAAATCGCACATCAAAAATGAATCATATATGTCCATGGATGAAAATTAGCTATATATATGAAGCTCATACGATTTATATATGAAGCATATATGATACATATGTGCTCCGTATATGAATCATTAATGCTTTTGTATAAATGATATGTTTCACATATGGTTTATATGTGAATCATATAATTTCCATGTATGATTCATTTTTCAAATATATATGAATGATATACTCTACATATATGACGCATACATGGTTCATCTAAATTCCATATATGCTATATATATATGAATCGTATAAGTCACTTCTGAGGCATATATGGATCATATAATTTTCATATATGCTGTATATAAATCATATATGTCATATGGATTATATGATTTCTATATATGATTGATATATGTACTTTTTATATAAATCATACAGGCTTCATATATAAACCACATATGGATCATAGAGTTTTCATATATGCTGTATATAAATCATATATGTCATATGGATTATATGATTTCTATATATGATTGATATATGTACTTTGTATATAAATCATACAGGCTTCATATATAAACCACATATGGATCATAGAGTTTTCATATATGCTGTATATGAATCATATATGTCATATGGATTATATGATTTCTATATATGATTGATATATGTACTTTGTATATGAATCATATAGGCTTCATATACATAAGACATATATATGTCTTCATATATATGGATCATATGTGTCACATATGGATTATATAATTACCATATGTGTTTTACATATGAAGCATATATGGCTCATATAATTTCCATATATTCTTTATATGTGAAATATGTGTTTCATACATGAAGTATGATTGGATCATATAATTTCCAAATATACTTTCTATATGAATCATATACACTTCATATATGACACATACATGATTTATATAAATTCCATATATGCTCTATATATGTTTTATATATGAAGCATATGTGGATCATATAATTTCTATATATGACTCATATATGGATCACATATAGTCGTAAATTGTTCATTTTCCACGGAATTGAAAATGTATATTTTTAATAAACTATGAAAGTCATATATATATACATATCTTTGATACAAGAGTATAAATATCATGAAATTTAAAGTAAATAAAATTTTATGATTACAAAAATACTTCAGGTCCAGGATTAAAAATAACAGACAATATAATTTTTTAAAAATTTTATTTAATGATGAATCCTTCGTTCATTTGTTATACATTTGTATAATTTAATGTTCAATACGAGGCATGCAAATACGTATGACACCAACTCCTATTGGCTTACAAAAGTCCGAGCAGCAGTCATAGCGATTGCCACACTTAAAAAAAAATTAAATAACTAATTAAAAAATAATCTATCAATTTTATAACCAATCTTATAGAAGCTCATAAATTTTTTATTACCGGTTGTTTATTGTTGAAAAAATAAAGTAATAAAAAAAAATTTTACGTCATTCTTTAATGTGAAATAATAAACTTTATATAACAACATTATCTTCTTCGATATATTTGATAACAAACTATAAATAAATTTACTATCGTTAATTTCCAGGAAAATAATAAAAAAGAAAATAATCACTATCGTGATCTGATCAACGGAATAGCTTTATTATGATTTCCTAAGATCTATTTTTTAAAATTATTTTTATAAGGCTTCAAATTTTTTTTTTTTTTCTAAATCGAAATTTCGATTTTTTATAATTTAATAACTTGTGTTTTCTTTATCTAAAGATCTATATAGATCTTGTGAATAATCAGAAAAATTATATCGCGTTACAAATGCCATAAGGGCGTACCAAAAAATTTTTTTCGGGAATCGACGTAGTTATGCCTAAAACGGGCAGAAATGCAAAAAAAAAATTTGGTACGTCCTTATGGCACCCAGGGTATCTATCGGGAGCCATAAGGGCGTACCGAAAATTTTTTTTTTCGGGAAACAACGTATTTTTACTTGACACGTGTAAAAATGACGAAAAAAAAATGTTTTCAAATTTGAAATTTTTTGGTACGCTCTTATGGCACCCGAAGTTTTTGATTTTGATCAAAGTTAATTTCAAATTTGAAAAAAAAATTTTTTTATCATTTCTATGCATTTAAAGTAAAAATACGTTGTTTCCCGAAAAGAAAATTTTTTGGTACGCCCTTATTACTCCCGGTAGGTACCCTGGGTGCCATAAGGGCGTACCAAATTTTTTTTTTGCATTTCTGCCCGTTTTAGGCATACCTATGTCGATTCCCGGAAAAAAATTTTTTGGTACGCCCTTATGCCTTTTCAAGGGTATTTTTTTCGGGATACGCCCTATAGTAAAATCTCAATAAATAAAATTATGACATACGAATTTTTCGTTTGCTGAACACTGATTTACAATTGTATGAGTTGGAATATTTTGTGTTGTTGCTATCGGGCTATCAGAATGTCTGCACATACGAACAAGACCAACCCCAATTGGCTGACAACTATTTGAACAGCATTGTTTTCGGTTCGTACACTGAAAAAATAAATGTTATTTTTGAAATTATAAATTTTCGGTAAGAGTAAAGTTTTTGAATTTATTAAATTGCATTTACTCTCCAGTTATTTTCTCTGCACTGAGGAGGATGTACTATTTCTCCTATTGCAGATGATATAATTAATAATTTAACCACAATAACAAACATTTTTTCTTTCTGTAATTATTACTTAACAGTTGGTTCAAAAAATTTAAGTAAACTAAAAAATTATCGAATGCTTTCTCCTTATATAAGTGGTAATTTCCAATCATAATTTTATTTTAAATTGATGTTTAAACGAATAAAAAATTTTATTAACGGAAAATGTCAGTAATTAAGATTCTAATTAAATTTTTATCGCTAATTGTTTACCGAAAAAACGACCGGTGACGTGGCTGGCTGCGATTTTGTAATTTTTCGGTGTCTTCGAATTCGAAAATTTGGTTATTTTAGTATCTTGGGCCTTATCTGATCATATATGAACAGATATGATGGTATCTGATCATATATGAACAGATATGATGGTATCTGATCATATATGAACAGATATGATGGTATCTGATCATATATGAACAGATATGATGGTATCTGATCATATATAGAGTTAATACTACAATCCTGGGATAAAATATTCATATATGATCACATCTAAAAAGTATCCATATCTGATCATATATAATTTATCAGATATATGTGATCATATCTGTTTAGGTCTGATTAAGTTCAAATTCTTACATGATCATATATGATATGAAAAGACCATATATGATCGTTAATCATACATAATAGCATGGTCATATATATTGACGTTTGATTATGCCCTTCATATATGATCATATATGAAGCTTTATATGCTACTGCGGCTTTAGGCATGAACATATATGAAATCATACATGATACCGTTTGATCATATGATCATATATGATATCAGATATGATGCATGAATATATTTGTTCAGATCTGATCAAGTTAAGATTAATCAGTGATTATATCTGACATTAAACATGATCACGTATGATATGAAAAAATCACACATGATCATTGATTATATATGATATCATGGTCATATATGATTACGTTCGATTATGCTCTTCATATATGATCATATATGAAGCTTTATACGCTGCTGCGGCTTTACTCAGGAATATATATGATCATATATGATTATAAATGATATCAGATACGATCATATATGATATCAGATATGATACATGAATATATTTGCTCAGCTTTGATCAAGTTCAAATCAATTTGTGATCATATCTGATATAAAAAATGATCATGTATGGTCATATATGATATTGTATGATCATATATGTTCAGATCTTATCATATTTGAATTTCTACGTGTATAAACCTGTATCTGATCATATATAATCATACCTATGTATTTTTCTCGGGTTTTAAAAGCAGAACAAATCAGTCGATGAAAAATTCGCATGGGAAATTTTTCAATTATTTTAAATGACATGAATTTGTAATGGTACAGAAAATTTAATTTTTCGATCCACGTTTATCCGTCTGCAGTTTTGAATAAAAAAAAAAAAATAATTAAAGTACTAAGCTTTTGTTTTAATTGTTTTTCACATTAACGTAATGGCAATTGTCCAAATGGAAAAAATTTTGCTCATTAACATCATCAAGATAAGATATAAATTTTATGATAAAAAATATAAAAAATCAACTTTAACGCAACAATTGGTGTCGCTTTCAAGTCCAATATTTTATTCACCATCAACTTTTCTTTTACAAAATAATAATAATTACAATAATACATTAGATATATATATATAATGGCGAGCACCAGTTGTGATTCTCTATCTCATTCTACGTCCATTAAATTCGTAACTCTTGTATATTTATCGCTGTTGTTGGAGAAGAGGTTGGACCCGTTTGTTGCCGCAATAACGGTAATGGTAGTAACTGTTCGTTAGTGATGGCGCTAGCAGCCCCTTCTAGTCCAACCGGCACCATACCCCTCCCCGACGGCAGTTAAACAACAGGAGTAGCTAAAACGGGCGATATGTCCACCCTTGCTCGATTTATCCTCAGGTAATTAGCGCGAGTAATAATTAATGCCGTCGTGCATTGCGCTAATTATCATCGGAGAACCTTTTAAGAAATGAAAGAACATTTAAAATAAAACAAAAGCTCCAGTCAAAACTCTGCTCGCTTTTTTTATTCCATTTCTTTTTATTTCATTTTTGTTTCCTTCACTTTATCCTTTATTGCCATCGCTCTGGATTGAATCGAAAGTCAAATAGCTGAGATTATTGTTTACACACGAGATGTTGATGCTGGTCCATTGGAGCTCGAGTCCAAGCTGGCGATCTCGAAAAATCTAGTCCGGACCATATCTTAACGAGGGTTTAAATGTGGACGCTGGTACACCGAGCGAATAAATGAACGACAGTTGAGGGGTCCAAGCTATCCATCAGGGTGCTTTTGTCGCTCTAATGAGAGCATTAATTATTCAACCTAAAGTACCTCATCCCCTTCGCTCTTCTGCCTCGGATTCTCATCTTGGAAATGCTATCGCGACATCCCGGCCATTCCTGGATTGGTCTCTGCTCTCCGCTCTCTAGTTTCTGGTCGCTGGTCTCGGTCTGACTATCATTATCACTACTGTACCTTATAATTTATCATCAAGTTTATTTTGTGCTGCTTATTCAATGCTGCTTCACAAGAGACTTGAAAAATTGAGGCTCACGTTTAAAGGATTTAATCATTCATTAAAGTTTGTTTGATTTAATTCTGACGCTGACAAAAATTTATTGCAGATTATTGGGCATCAAAATCAAGCTCTTCTCCTTCTTTCACTGTTTTTTGAATTCTCTTCTCTAAATAGCTGGTTTTCTATAAATAGATGCGGTTTGTAGCCAATTGATCCCAGTAATCTTACGATCTCTGATCACTGATCCCACGACAATCTGAAAGATTCCGATGGCAAAAAGGCTAAATCGAATCACTGCTATCGTGATTGAACCTTTTATACGTTGGTTCAGATATCATTGGGATCAGTTGTCATTGGGATCAATTATCTGGGAGTTGTCTAGTATCAGATGATATGAAACCGTAGAACCAGTGTATTTCTATAAAATTAATAGACGAGTTACCAAATTTTCAAAGCCTGCATGACGTATTTTAGTTACGATCCGTCAAATTTGGGCGCCATTATTGTGAAAATTCATGTTTTCATTGGGATCAGTTATCTGGGATCAGTTGTTCGGAATCAGTTGACATGAAACCATAGAAGCGGTGTTTTTTTCAAGTTGAAAGATGAGATACCGAATGTTTAAAGCCTTCACATGACGTATTTTAGCTACGAACCATCAAATTTGGGCGCCATTTTCGTAAAAATCTTTGTTTTCATTCCATGACCTCTAGCTTTCTTACCGAAATCGTTGAAAAATGATCTCTGCGTACATTTCGCTTAATATTTTCCATCAGAAACAGATATTTTTAACTAATCATGAAACTCAACTGCATATTAAAGCAGAAGTCGTCATATTTCAAACTCTATTCATTCGAAATGATATATAAATCCTTCTTTTGCACGAATCACAGCTAGATATCTATTGCAAACAGTAATTTGTGATATTTACCAATGAAACCTTTGCATCGGCCACAAAAATTTTCAAAAATTCATAACCGAACGCTTTTCTGTACGAACGCCTTCGGAATTTAATCATTTCTGCATCATTTCTTGGTAAATTTCGAGCTTAAAGCTTTTGAACCTCCCACATAGCAATCAATGAAACCCCATCAAAGTACCATATAGTTATCGTATCTTCAACGAGTTCATTCGTAACTTCTCTATCCTCATTTCGAAACTAAATAAGTAATTACGGTAACCAATAGCTCGGTACTCTAACATGCTTTAGAATTTTAAAAAAAGCGCTTAAAATTAATGAAAAAACAGTGAGCCAAAAAGAAAGGCAATAAAAAATGATCTTAAAATCTTTTTTCCACCTGGCATTGATCCCTTTTCAGTATAAAATAAACAAGAAATCCAATCAGAAATGTTAAATGTTATAGTAGATTATTAGTCATGTCACCTTAGCTGTATGAATAAGAAAAAGATGATGAAGCGAGTAAAAAAGCGTCGCTGGAAGTGTATACGTATATAATATATAGAGTTTGAGTGGAAAGACGGGCGAGCCGCTACATCCGCAAGACTATTATATCCGCTCAAGCGAATCTCTATTAAAACGTGTTTACACTGGCTTAGGGGTTGACTCAAGCCACCCCTTCGGCGTCAACCTCTTCTACCCCTCAGCCCAGTTTGTTCGACGACGCAGTCGTGCTGGCACCCAGTTCTCCCCTATCCTGGATACTTCCCAGTAGGTCTCTTCTCTCACTCTCTGTCCCTTTCTCTACCCGAATGTATATAGATATATGTATGTAATATTGTACATATGTACTGAGTAATGCCTATCTAATTGTCGCGTGTATGAATAGTGAATCCCGAAGCACTCGAGGCTATGAGCCAGATCTGAGCCAACACAAGGGCCCAGCAAGCCCATATATGAGCTAATCTATATTATGATAGCCCGAGTAGTGGCTGCATAAGGGGAAGACGAGTTGGAGATTGAGCTGAGTGGAAAGCCCATTTTGACATATGGAGCTACCGCATATCATCACTTCTCCCATCTCTAGTTACTATAAATTGTATATTATCATCATTATCATCCACTTTTTCAGTGGTTATTAATATTTGAATATTAAATCGGAGTATTGCTGAAGAGATATCAAATTTGAAATTATTTTAAGAGGTTATTAATAATTCAAGTGACAAGTGATTGAACATTCAATTAGTTAATTTTATTTAAACTATAAATTATCGATTTTCAATATCCTCAGCTTCATAATTTGATGCAAGTCAATTGAGACGGAAATTGGTTATCATAATGGATAATCTTATATAGAAGTGACATAGAAACAACTGAAAATTTTGGAAAATTGTATTGAAGACAATTTTGAGCGATTTTTAGAAATCTTACTATAGATGGCTACCCGCCACAAGCCTGGTCTAGGGGGCGTAGGGGAAATTTTTCTTGGAATTTCAAACCCCCACTACCGTGCGATTAGTTTTGTTATCGACTACCCGTTATAAGCCTGTTTTATTTTATGCGATTTTGAAGGTTATGTCTACGATTTGTTACATCGCCAGTCCCGATGTTTCTGGTGCTTATGGCCCTAAAATAAACACATCTTTTTACACTAATAATAATTATAATGCAAAAAATTATAATGATAACGGTATTAATTACAGTAATAATAATAATTATTTTATTGATGAACATAATGATCAATAAAACTTTTTAATTGTAACAGAAGCTTTAAATGCAATTCATGATTACAATTATCAACAATAAATTATATTTTACTTAATAATGATTAAATTATTCTCCGCGAAACATAGATAGTAAATTATCATAATTAATTTTGATATTTTTTCCTATTCTTAGTTTATAATTTTGTCGATTTTAACGGAGGCTTATAACGGGCCGCCTGGTACGAAACTCAAAAAGTGGTTAAGTAGGGGAGCTGTTTGGGCCCAGTTACTGCCGATTGGGGGAAGAGGCCTATTACGGGCAGGCTTATGGCGGGTAGTCAACTATCACATGTTTCATCAAATTTTCCTGAAATCGGCCAAATAGCGTCTTCGTAGCGACGACGAGCAACATTTGACAACTTCTAATCCCATTTCCCTATTTCTGCTGATTTGTCATCACGGAAACAAGGGATGTTTAAGTATACTAATAAATACATCTTACATTACAAGACAATCTAAATAGAATGGAAGCAAACAAACAAAACAATTTATCTAACAAACATTTCCGTTATTTTGCACAACTACCAAATGCTTCCTTAATAGCTTTGTCTGGCCACTTTGAAGCAATTAATAGCAGTAGCTACTTAGGGAAAAATAAAATAAAATAAGAATATAAGGGAGGACAGAAAAGGAAATAAAGGAAACATAATGATAAATACCGTATTCCCAAGTACAACTTGTACATTGTGCCTTACTCTAATCGTTGGGGCGTCCTCTAGGCTTGATGGCCCAAGGGGTAAGTGGTACTGAAGTACCGTTCCCAAGAAAACCTACGCCATACTTAAATATAACCTCTCATAAAATCTTATATCCTCCATTGTTATGATAATTCTTTCTTTGCTATTCGTTAAGTCGATTTTTTAGTAATTATTGATGATCATTATCCTCCTTATTATTTCTCAGACATGTTAGTTCTGCAAGAGATAAGAAGTAGGAGCGAAGAGGGAACGAGAATTCAATGATCTTCAAGTCCTGGAAGCTAAGTTTTCATGATCCATAAGCCACGTGTTATTATATATATGTATATATAACATTTATTTGACAAGCATCGAACAAAGCGACTATTATAATGTATTATCGCTCAATGACTTGAGGGTGAATCGAAATTATTCCGGTCTTGATTCGACTACATAAATCAGATATGCCATTAATTCAAAGTCAAAATAGTAATAGCCGTGAAAAACAAAATATGTTACTATAATTCAAATTTCAGGGATTATTTTGTGTCCTACAGTCTACTCGTCATAAGCCTGCCCGTAATAGGCCTCTTTCCCTCAATCGGCAGTTACTGGGCCCAAACAGCTCCCCTACTTAACCAGTTTTTGAGTTTCGTACCAGACGGCCCGTTATAAGCCTTCGTTAAAATTGACAAAATAATAAACTAAGAATAGGAAAAAACATCAAAATTAATGATGATAATTTACTATCTGTTTCGCGGAGAATAATTTAATCATTATTAAGTAAAATATAATTTATTGTTGATAATTGTAATCACGAATTGCATTTAAAGCTTCTGTTACAATTTAAAAGTTTTATTGATCATTATGTTCATCAATAAAATTATTATTATTATTACTGTAATTAATACCGTTATCATTATAATTTTTTGCATTATAATTATTATTAGTGTAAAAAGATAAGTATTTATTTTAGCGCCATAAGCACCAGAAAAATCGGGACTGGCGGATGTAACAAAACGTAAACATAACCTTCAAAATCGCATAAAATGAAACAGGCTTATAACGGGTAGTCGATAACAAAACTAATCGCACGGTAGTATGGGTCTGAAATTCCAAGAAAAATTTCCCTTACCTCCCCTAGACCAGGCTTATGACGAATAGCCGCCTGTATTTACAATTTTCGTGATGAATTATTTAATAATTTTAGTATATTTGTATACAATATTAATTTAATTGTAATGGATTAATCGCAAGGACAATTAGTCCATTGTTTCGTGCAGTTGATCCTAAGGGAGTTTATTCACAGTCGACATTGTCAACGCCGCGTGCCGACAAAACAATATAGCCGTGAAGAAAAGGGGACTATATACATATATACATATATATACATATATATATATATATACATATATACGCATAGGGTATTGTATAGATATAGAAGACACGTGGCGTGTGACACCACACGCGCACCCTTAATACATGATACGAGTGAGAATTCGAATATTGTCATATTGCCACGCATTATAAATATATAAATATATACACATATTTATAACCATGTATATGTTTATATTTGCTGTTCGTTCCCTTGTACAGGACTAATCACATTAATTTAAAGGCGTCAAGATACACCTGATCTTTAACTTAATTCAGTTATCATACTTCCGAAAAAGAAAAAAAAAATTCCTTGTGATTTTTTTTTAATTTTCTCAATTCAGTAAGAAAAATAATCTTGTATTTGAGAAAACGGATGGAATTCCTCGTCGACCTTTTGATTATCAGAATTCTTTGTGACGTAACATTCCCCCCCTGGTTAGAGTCAGAGAAAAAGCTGTAACAGATGAAATCAAACATAAAGAAGATATTGTATTTCAATAATGTCAATTGCAATTTACGCGTTGAGCCGCAGAAAGAGAGGCGTCGAGAGCTCAAAACCCCACGGAGAATTAACAGGATTTAAACGGTTGGTTAAATCCGCCACGAATTCACTCACTGAAACCACTCATTTGTTTTTTCGATAAATTTATTCATTTGTTCGATTTTTTTATCAAAAAAGTTTTACTCCAATTTCAAATACTTTTAAAAAATTATCTCTAAAGTGCAAAATGAATTTTCCCGCCCATTTTTATTTAATAGCTTTTAAATAATTCTAAAAATAAAAAGTTTGTGTCATTTATCGGGCGTAGTTATTAAGTAAATTACTTGATATTCGGGTTGCGAATCATAATATATCACTAGGTTATCGAGCGATCATACACTGCGTCGCATGTGTCCACAAACCCTTCAATTTAACCCCTTTGGTTTATTCTTTTTTTCATCCCTCGTTCTCGCTTTCGGTTTCGCTCTCGCTCCAGTTATCGGCTGTGTCTGCGACACATTATATACATAGTCATATATGTAGTGATATTTATCTCAGTGGTAGAGTGTAAGAGCGAGAGGACGGGAACGCAACCAAGCGGCCGCCAATTATTCAGCAAATGTTATAATTGGCGCATTCCATTAGGCGTAATGGATCGCACTTAGCGGCTGACGGTGTGATTGGGAGGAGAGGGGTTTCAAGTGTATGATGTTATAGATATAGATTCAGTACTAGAGGGAATAGAGGATAGATAGAGACAGATAGCGCTAGTGGGTTCAGGTGGGAAGCTTGGCAAGAACGCGCTATACCAATCTCGATTATACTGCTGTAAAAGTGAATAAGGTTTGTTTATTCATTCCATACCTATATATATGCACCAATGGATTAATTTAAATTAGTACTGATGATCTTTCATTCGGTATATTTCCACCAATTCTTGCTATATATGATTCAATGTTATATTATATTTTAGCTTTAACACTCTATTACTAATAGAGTATTATATAGAAGTATGCGAATCGAATAATTTGAAGTTCTGAATTATTTGAAAAGATTCGAATTATTCGCTTCTTTTGGAATAATTCGGATCTTTTCGTATTATTTGTTACTTTTCTAAGTATCTCTGGTGGATCTGAATTACACTACATATAGTAATTTTCAGTATTTAGTAGGATTGCGCCAAAATACAGTATTTTACTGAAAATTGGGGTATTTTACCGTAAAATACGGTAAATTTCGGTATTTTACGGTTAAGGTGCGGTAAAATCGAGAAATTTCAATAATCCTGTGGTATTATATCACCAATTGCAGTATTATACCGTAAATTGCGATATTTTTACGGAAAGTTAGGCACTTTACGGCCTTTGTGGCAAATTTCGGTATTTTTACGGTTAAATACCAACCATGTATCGCAAGCTTACGGTATTTGGCGGTATTTTACGGTAATAGTGTGGCATTTTAGGTCAAAATACGGCATTTTTGTGGTGAAAATACGGTCTTTTACGGTAAAGGTACAGTAATTCACCATAAATTTGCTGTACTCCTGCGGTATTTTACGGTAAAAGTGCGGTATTTTACCGCAAATTTTCGGTATCGTACCGTAAATGTGAAGATTTATTGTAAAATTACGGCATTTTACTGTAAAGTGAAGTATTTCACTGTTTTACGGTAAAAACATCATAAATTGCGGTGAATTATCGCAAATTGCAGTAATTTATCGTATTCTATCGTCATTTGCTGCAAACTACCGTAAAATGAAGCAAATTTGCAGTCAAATACGGCACTTTGGCTAAAGTTCGGTAATTTACCCTAATTAGGATCCGCTAGGGATTCGTCAATTTTTTAGTTATCTGAAAGTTTTTGAATCATTTGCAACTTTGCAAACTACTCGATTCGAATCGAGAAAATTCTTATCGGCTTTGAAGTATTCAATTTTCATTTAATGGAGAACTTAATTTCAAAAGTAGCCAAACATAATATTTTCGTAAATTCGTGTCTAAGCTCTATTTACCTCTAGAAGAATTTCCATAATTCGAGAATTTACGAATACTTCGAAAACTTACGAATGATTCAGAAAATTCGAATTATTCGCAAATTTATAAGTACTCACCTCGATGTTCGAATCGAGTAGTTTGATTCGATACGAATAATTCGTAAGTTCGAACTATTAGCACAACTTTAGTATTATATTATTGGAATATTTATCATTCAGCTGATGCCGCTAATTGGCAATTACTTTATTTTTGCTACCAGAAATAAAATGGACAGAAGGATAAATGAAGAAAGTGGAAATTTAAAATAAATATTTTCCGGTTAATTTAAATTAATATGATGTTTGTTTTGTAGAAGTTATCTTTTGAAGTTTTATTTTTATTTTAAAAACTCGTTATTTGAAGATCCTGCGGTTCGAATATTGAAGTTGATTTTTTTCGTTCTAATTTTGTTAGCGTGGAGCTTTGAAGGCCAAAATTTTTTATCTATCCTATAGAAAGGTTATAATTTAAATTGTAAATATATACTCGAAAAATATTTAGTATAATTTTATTTGTCTTTCACCATCGGTTAAGTTTTATTTTTTACTTCGTTAAAAAAAATTCTAGATTACATTAAATTTTCGTCTGGTGACGGTTAAAAATGAGAGATCCCATAAAATGTTTTAAGAAATAAAATAAATATACCTGAGGGAATGATGATAAAAAAAATGTATATAAAGCCAGAAAGTGGATTTTAAAATTGAAAATCATTGCGGTTTTTGATCCCCTTATTTCCGACAGCCATGATAAATTTACCTCTCTCGTTTCATCTCAGAATCCCTCAATTCACTCTCGAGAAATCAACTTTGACTTACATCTAAGCCCATAACTTACAACCCCATGATACCTTTACAGAATAAAGTAACACAGAAAACAATTATCTATGACGTAACACAAAGGCATGTAAATAACGTAAAAATCAATTTGTATTTTCCTTTTCATACTATTAAGTATTTTTTGAATACTAATTAAATGATGAAAAGTAATCGCGTAGGGTTTAAAAAAAGGCCGCGCCATTTTATACATAAATACTTGTAAGTGTACTCGTGTCAGACAAGAGAACATCCCGTAAAGAAGTATAAGGAAATGCGTTACCGCATTCTCTTGATACCGTATCTTGGCTCTTTCTCTCTCCCTATACTGCAATATATATATCAGCTTTGACATGCAAATTGCCGACAATGAATTTCGTAAAACCTTTTATCATCGGCAAGGGAAAGAGTGAGAGAGACAGACAGGGAGAGCCAGAGTCAGCTCCACAAGTTAGCAAGGGTGGGCGATGCTGATACGGATGCATGAGGGTAAAGTGTATGAGAATGTGGTAGCAAGACATGCCCGCGATATTAAAGAGAAAATTAAGTGAAACAGAAATAGAAGAGCAAGAAGGAAAGGTTGAAAGGAAAATGACGTGGTATTAATCACTGTCTAGCAAAAGATAATTAACTTCAGTGAATCTTGGAATTTAATCCCTCGGCTGCATATAATTTCAATTAATCTGCCTCTATTCCTAACGGAGCTTCGTTAATTACAGAGGCTTTTAAATAGCTAACAAATTTATCCAACTTGAGAATGGGATAAGACTAGACCATTCCAGGGAAGGTGATGCTGCTTCGTAGAAAAGGAAGGGGTTACACGCGAGTATCGAGATACGTCATTAGATCGTCTGCAGTAAAGTGGTTTGGCGTCTCGTAGTCCCTCATCACTCTTAAATGGGTGTTTTAGTGGGTCTATGCTACGACCACTGCTATCGCTGGTGTACTAGGTTCTCAGAGGACCTGGATGATCTATAAGGAGTACAGTCCACAAGCTCGGAGAGCGAATAAGTCTGGATGTTGGGCGAAAAGGAGTAAAGAGATTGGTAAGGAGAGGAGAAAGCTGATGTCTTGTGAGAATTGAGAGGCAGAGAGTAAAAGAGAGATCTGACTGAGGGACCAAGGGGATCAGGGGCTAAGGGGTTGATGGGTTTGGTTGGGGGATAAACCATGATGTCGTTGATTAATACGGTTTACCAGTAAGTGTAACGGAGTGTGCATAGTTGGATCCCCTTCCAAGACTTGTTTCTCGCGAGCGGGGAGAATCGTTAAGGAGTTACTGCTTGGAGATACTTGGAATTACTTGGATGTAGTTAGGGGTAGTTGAGTTCCCTCTCCTGCGACTGCGGCCACGTGCCGATCAATGGCGTCTTGGCTCTGATTGGCTGAGACTACGACCAACCCCCAACAGCCTTATTTAGCCGCGTAAGAGCCTTCACACTTGCCAGATAAAGACAGACTGTACAAAAAGTGTGAGGAGAAAAGCTTGCTTTTTTCTTCGGCAGAACATTGATTGCCAACAACTATATCTACCTCTTACATTCTACCATCTTCCGGTTTCCGAGGTTTACTTGCCTTTTTTTCATCTCGCTCCCTGTTACTCCTACACTCTGTTCATTTTTCCTCTTCAATCTTGAATTCGTTTTCACGATGTGGAAAAGCGGGTAACGAGTCTACCTTGAGATTTACTCCTTACATTTCAGCGGCACGCGACCATCATGCTTCGGGAACTCGAAAATTAGACCACTGTCTGATAGAGTTAGTGAACCAAATCATGGGATCTGATCCTGTATATTTATATATACACTTTTAAATTTATCAAGCTGCAAGAGAAAGCTCTCAATTAACGAGGTATCAATGGACAGTCAATGAAAATTAATATTATTTATCACGAGAACAAGTTTTTATTCCGACTTCTATAATGTCAGTTTACAATATCTAAATTTAAATCGTTAAATTTTTTTTATTTATATATAATCATATAATTTTATTTGTTTATTTTTTTTGTTACATCGTTTTCCATTAATGCATATACAAGATTTTTCATTTTTTGTTGGATTTTTTAATGTCTAATACCTAAAATCGGTTCACCCTAAATAGCTTTCATTCCTTTATTTCATTGAAAAAAACATTCATAACTTTCTACATATTTTTCTATATTATTATTAATAGTGTTAAAACGTCACAAGACGTTTTTTATAACATTACCATTCAATCTCACTTTCTAAATAACACTATAGTCCTAGTAAATCAATCATCAGGCACAACACATTGGTCCTGATTCTCCATAACCTTTTTTAGACTCCAGCGCAATCGCGATTATTAACAAATACTTGTCGTGATTTGATTTCTCCTGCCTCAAAAACGTCTACGACAAAAAGTCTTCCATAGAAGTCTGTCCTTATGGATCTTCTTTGGTCGTCGGCTGGATTTGATGGACTACACTTGATAAATGATGATGATGATGATGGTCAGGTCGCCGTGACAGTCCAAGTAACGGCGGAAGTAGAGGCAAATGAAGAGGTAACGGTAAACCACCAGGAAATCCAGCCAACCCACCAAGTAATGCTGTCGCTGTACTGTGTTCCTGTGCTTTACGACGTAATTCAGCTAGACTGCTGCTCCGATGAAGATCACCGCTACCAGGCTTGCAGCAGCCACACAGTGATCCTGGCCAGCCCGCTGGTGTTGTCCATGACAGCATCTCCTGCAGGCTGCTTGGACGATGATCACTGGTGGTCCACAATGACGGAGTTGCTGATGTCAGTGACGTCGATGCCGTGGAGCCAATTATTTTACTACTGCCAAACAGCGGTGGTGAAAACTGGGCTGCCAAGTGGGGCGAGAAGAACAACGATGTTGGAGGTTCCAATGGCCTGAATCCTGCTGTTGAGCTGAAAGTAGACAAACTTTTGATAATCATCCAATCACGTTAACATGTTAACTAACTTACAAAGTGATTTTTAAAGCTACGAATTATGGATTTGCATATTCAACAACTGAGCCTTCAGGTAAGTTAATTATTTAGCCATTCAAGATGGCACTTTATCAATGACTTTGATATAGCGCTGATCAGTTTCAAATATTTATGAGGAATATTTAGGTAATATTCGATCAGAGGCATAGAGGTAAGTATTTTGAATTTCAGAAGTGACATTCCTCTCGAGTGAGATGGAACCAATGATTAGATGTAGAACGTTAGTTAGAGTAAGCGCGATAATTAACGGCAATTAGTTGCGCAGAATCCCGTGTAGTGTATGCGTTTGGGGAATTAGTTGGTTATATTACCCAGAAACTTTATAAATCTAACACCTACGAGGGAAATTGATACACAAATATAATATATATTCTCATGTGTAATTCGTATAAACTTATAGTTCCAAAGTTATCTTCTGGAAATCAGAGGAATGCCTCAAATTTACTTGAAGGCTTTCAAAGTTATGCGACTGTTTCAAAAATTGGTTGATGTTCGATAATAAAAAATAACTAGAACTAAATAATGTGATCTCAGTTTCGTCATTAGATTCCTAGAACTATTAGCACTCTATGTACCTCCCAAAATCTCTAGGATACACCAACCTTTTTATACACTTGTTTTATGTACAACACTATACAGGTTAACTTTGGTATGTAATCACTTGGCCAGCAGAAGGAAAAGAGTTAGACTTATTCGGATTCAATCAACCCCTATCGACCAATGCCTTAGCACCTGTTCTAACACCTCTTAGAGAACAATAACCTCTAAATGAAGTATTGTAAAAACCTAAGGTTTGATAGTATCACTAAGCTAATGTAATGTATTGATGCAGATTTAAATTTAAACATAAACTTTATGTCAAAACCTACTTTGTAAGTCTACTGTTATATTGTTATGTAATACTGCACGGAAAAAAACTGACGCTGCAACAGGAAGGTTTTCTAGCAGCTACAAGACCCGTCTTATTACAGCTACGAGATCATTCCTGTTGCAGCCACAGAAATAATCCGGTTGCAGTAATAGATCTATTCCTGTAGCTGCTTCAGGGCCATGTTCTGTTGCAGCAAAAGTTCTTTTTTTTCGGTGTAGATTTAAATAATACACTTGTACATATTTGTAACTCTATAATATTAAGTGACCCTGTTACTGGTGCAGGTGGTTGGGTCTTTGTATGAGAAATAAAATAAAATAATAAAACTAAAATAACCATAACCTTAAATCGAACCCGGCCTTCAACTTATCCAGGCGCCCATTGTTGGATTGGATGAAAATTGGATAGTTTTTGAATTGGTTATGCATCGTAACAAACTTATAATCCAGTATAGACGTTAACTTTCCAACGGAAGAGGATTCTTACAAGAATATACCGAGTGAAAAGTGGCGCTCTTTAGTATGGCAGAAAAAGGGAAGAAAATGCTGGGGAAAAGAAGATACCGAACGGGGTAAGAAATGGTTACTGTGTATGTATGCGAGGTAACGTCTTGATAGAGCGGGGAAAGGATACGATAGGAGCGTTCGTGCTCGAGAAATTCAGAGCTTACCCTCTCGGGTAACAAGAAGCTTCTGGAGTAGAGCAGAGCTAGTTTGAATAAATGATGAGGATATATTTACGGCGAACTGTTTTTAATAAATTACAGATACGAAGACCAACTACGTCTCGACGTTATCGTATTTTTCTATTTTATTTTTTATTTTTTTTTTTTTTACTTATTTCCAATATCTTCCGAAGCTCAACGTCCTTAAATATATATAAATAAATACGATGGTTCGTTTTACATCGAAAATACAGGATTTTGTGAATAATCGAATGCTGATGTGCCATTCAAATATTTCAAGCCCTCTACCAAGCTATAGTTAATGAATACTTAAAGTAGTGAAATAATTAGCAGAATTAATTACATTGACTGGAATTAAAGCTGACTATTAAGGACGGGAATAGTTTAGGGTGAACTGTAATACCCGGTCTTAGTAAACAAAAAATACCAAAGGAAAGCGAGGGAGCATAACGGAAATACGTACAGAAAAAAAGAACAGAAGATAAGGTCGGTAAGTTTAATGGCGCGTATCTAAGTTCCGGTTTCACTGGCTTGGACACATATTGCTAGGAGGGTAGTTTATAATCTCAGTGATATTTCCTAAAGGCGTAAATACGAAGAGCTAAAAGCTCACCTCACTGTTGGGGGTCTGAGACCACCAGCTGTGAGAGCCATTTTTACGAGACTGTGTGTGCCACGAAAATTTAACGTCGCGACACGAAAATTCAACACTACCCGCCGATTTACGATACTACTGTTTATCATGCCCATTCATTTATTCAAGATAAAAAATTTAAAACCCGCAATAAAAAAAATAGTAAACGATTATTTACCTTTCCGAGGGTGGCCCTAGCGAACCAGTAACAGAACTAGTCGATAGTGGCGCCCTTATTGGCGTCGGCGGTGGCGTCGCAACACCGCCCAATGACGGCTGGCTCTGTGACTGCTGGGGTCTTGGACTAACGGACGCAGATGTCGTGCTAGGACTGCGAGAACCAGTCCCGCCGCACTCTTGTCCGGTTTCCTCAACATCATTGGTCTCCATTGGGTCGCCTTGATGACTCGTCGGACTTGGGCCGCTTGAAGAAGATGGCGGCATTCCTGCTTCGGGTGTCGCACCTCCCCCACTGATACCAGTACCAGGAGTGCCACTAGTAGGTACCCCTCCTTCACGCTTTCTCTGTTCCTCCTTCAGCCTTTCGCTCTTACGCCACTTGGCTCGCCGGTTTTGGAACCAAACCTGTAATCAGCAAACATCATTAATAGAATGGCCCAGGTCTAGTGTAGGGTCTAGGGGGAACTTTGTTGTTAACTCATTTGTACGACCAAGTTTGTAATGGTGATAATTAGGGACGAGTATAAAGTGATAAGAGGTTATTTTTGCTGAGGGCAAATGAAGGCAGAGTAGGTTTGCTCTGATGGTATTCTGGTGCATGTTCAACGAGCCACAAACCAGCAACGAAGACCACTGGGACCCAAGTGTTGTTGTAAAAAGAGTCTGCATTCGTACTAACGAGTCTAACTTGACATAATGCCAGCTGGTAAAAAAATCTACAGAGTACCACCTAGATCTGGTTGTAGCTGGCAAACTCGACAGATTTCATCAGCCGACAAAATAAATTAACCTCTCAAAACACCTTTTTCATAATTATACTAGCGTGCTAATATAATGAGAATACACCAGACTAAATAGATGTTATTTTGTGTGGCAAAATAAAAAAAAAGTGAATTGTGGTGAAGAATGCACACGTAGTCGGAAGGATTTAACGGCACAATGAGCAGGATGTCGAGGTGGCTTTTAAACTTTTCTATCGTACCTAAGGGAGGGGTTGCTCGTGGAAAATGGTTTAATAAAATAAATACACGAGAAGGCAGACATTCGCTTGCTCCGGCTGGTACTCGGGTGGGTGGAGAATTCTCCGAGATCGAGTAGACGAGGGAGCGAAAGAGTAAAAGAGGATGTTGGGGTGCTTGCTGCTGGTGGTACGACTAGTGGGGTGCCAGAGGGAGTTGGGTAGCAGACAGGAGATATAATAATATCCTAAGGGCTAGCGGGGAGAGAGTAATAGCCAGGAACAAAGCCATGTTTCCCGTGAGAATACTCTCAGAGCCTCTCTCTTGCATCCTTCAATGCTCCTTTTTCCCGGTCCTATTTTTTTCAATATAAATTTAATCCCTTTTGGTGTATGTCAGTACTATGTACGGCCTTAAAACTGCTACTTCAAGACATTTGGGATGAAAAAAAAATAATTATCGCTGTAAATTTTATTAGGGACATTATTTTAGTTTTAATTCTTTAGAAATGAATTTATTATTGTTAATGGCCGAGAGAAAAAGTTAAGTGTCAGGTGTGGGTAGATGACGTTATACATGACGCGTGTACGTGCTTCGTGTGTTGTCGGGCCTCCCAGGAGTCCCTAATTGGCGTGTACAAGACAGAGAATGACCGGGACGTGTGTGTGCGCTAGTATATATATTTATATATATATCACAGCTGTATAAAGCACACGTTGAGACTGAGATAGAGTGTAAAAAGTACTGCATAAATGCGCCTATTTGTTCATTATTTCAGATTCTCTTTGTTCCTTACTAATGAAACAATGAGTCTGCGCGGTAATTGCGTCATACTCAAGCCCCATTTTTATTTTTTTTTTCAATCTTTACTCTCGCTTGTTTCTTCCTCTTTTTACCACCACCAAAGCACCGGCATTATGTGTATATTCTTCAACGCTTTCCGAATCTCTACCGCATAAATCTCTTACGAAAAAGCACCTGCGTTATGCTAATCCAGTAAAGCTGCAATAATTTGAATGTCTTTTATTACCAACCGCAAATTGTTTTTCTTTTGTTTTCATTTTGTTCGGACCCGAATTACTGACAGTTTTCTCTAATAAGTTGATGAAAAAAAATAACGTACAGTTGTTGGGGAGGAGGGGGGGCACATGAAGAAGTAATCCAACAGGATTACCGGCAGCTCACCTCGTCAAAAGATTACGTCAGTTTTAGGGTGTCAGGTTTACCCTCGAGAGCCCAAGTATGCTGCAGAGGTTACCTATGTCACGGTACGCGTTAGTTTTCTCACTCATCTACTGATTATTCATCCCACACATGCTAGATTATGCTGCCCAAGGGCTATTAAAAATTAAAACAAACCTGGACACGAGCCTCCGTGAGGTTAATTTTCATCGCCAGGTCCTCACGTGTAAATACGTCTGGGTAATGGGTCTGAGCAAACGCTGACTCCAACTCTTCCAACTGCTGAAGCGTGAAAGTCGTGCGATTTCGCCGTTGTTTCCGTCGGACAAATGAATCCTCGCCGACTCCATGCAATGCCGGATGATAGGCCGAGTAACTTGTGTCTGAAAATGGATTTCAAAAATATGTAACAAAGAAAACTTTTTTGTTTTACATTATTTGGGGATTAAATAAATTTTCATGTTATCTCTGGGTTGCCCAGAAACCATAAATCCACTCGGGAAACCGATAATTTATTTTTAAATCCAATTTACAATGTTGTAAATACGTTATTGTATTTCGTGATTACAGGGTAAATTTAATAATGTGATATTTGTTTCATTTGTGATTCGTTAATGGATTTCTAATTGCTTGAGATTACACATTATAAAGTAGATGAGTGTGGGCGTATATGTGTGTGGGTGCAGTGTCATGCATTTGATAACCAGCACAGTAATGATGGTAGCCTTTGAATCCAGCAGCACAAAGCGGCCAAACGCTCTCTGGTTGCACAGTGAGGTTTAGAGAGTAAATCTAGTCGAAAGGAACGTAGCACCAGTAGTAATAAAGCTTATAATCACTTTATCAATGATGCAAAGCAATCAGCACAATTAATTACCGCAGTATTAATCCCTCCTACTACTCGCGGGATCAGCATACAAAATTAAACGAAATTGATTTTTGCATTGAGAATAAAAATAATGAATTTTAAATTTGTAATTGTAGCAGTTATTAAATCTGTAATGAAAATTAAATATTTAGCTGACAAAAAAAAAGTATCGATTGTAATAACAAGTACTGAAAAACAAACACTGCAAAAAAAAGGAAGAAAAAAGAGTGATAGTCGTAAATAAATTTATCCTGGTCGTACTGAACTAAAATCCACTCAAGATCTTAGATTAGAGTTGGAAAAGTAAAGCCAGAAGCTAGACAACTCATACAACTCATCCGTGCAGCTAAAGAGAGGGCGAAGTCCTCACTATCTTGGGTCTATAGATATAAAATCTATATGTATATATATATAGATATGAGATGGAGAGAAGACGGGAATGAGAAGTTGATCCAATTTATAAAGCAGTGGTAGGGAACCGAGGAGTTTGCGAGCTCGAAAGCCACGAGCCGATATTCTTCATTTGATTTCTCAACCCCAGATAACTCTAGATTTTGTTACTCGATCTACCGCAGGTAAATAAAAATAAATTTTCCATCTTGGATATTTCATAGAACCTTGAGGAATAAAGGCTGAATGTATTCATTACTCGCGTAATCCTTGAAAGTCTACTGAAAAAAAGGCGACGTGCTCGATTTGATAGCAGATGGATCTTGCGACCCTCATAGTCCTGTCTCGATGATGAAGTACCCACGTAGACAATCTACTTCATCAGGAACCAGGACATCCTTCAATTAATACCAACAAAGTAAAACTTGATTTCCGACGTCGCGATGACGGAGGTCGAGTCACTTTTTTCAGTCAAGTACCGGAGCACTTTTACTCGAGTTTAGCAGCAGTAGACCAGGGAGTAGGATTGGTCCTACCGGGGTTGAGTCGTCGGTGGAAAAACTACACGTAGCAGGAGCCAAATCTAATGACACCTCGACCGTCACTAATGACACTAACGAAGTAGTGAGATGTTAGAGAACATCGTGTGGTACTCAGCTAGTTCATCCTGCCACTGTTGTAGGGGAAAAGACTGGCATGTACGATCCAGCCTGCTTGTGTAGGGTCCAGTGCTCGGATCGGTGTGTGGCCCGAATGAACCCACTTACCGACTTATCACGTAGTTACCTAATCTGTTTATCCCAACATGAGTTGTGTGTAGGGGGGAGACGTTAATGTACAGACAGGGGTTTGATGTTGATGATGTTCCCGATGCTAGTAATGGTGATGGTGGTAGTGCCGCTGGTAGAATAATGCGAAAGGGTGCGTCTAGATGTCCCTAAGGGATTTTTCCTTTCTTCCTCGCCGTTTCATATATTGCTCAATAAGCCTTACTCTATTATATTATCACCGAGTATTGGAGCCAACGGTAACAAGAATCTAATGATAGAATTACAAGTTTGCTATAAATCGAATGAAAGGTTAAAATAAAATATAGTCAAAGTTTTCATTATTTGGAAGCGTAACCGAGGTTGTGAACAGTCCGAAAACTTTTGACCCGGATGTTCGATTTCAGCTGGGGTGGAAAAGCGAATTTAGCCCGAAAGGTCTTGTCCGAGTCCTTGGTCTGAGTTTCCACTTTGCGTAACTCAGTCTTGTAACTCTCGGGTAATGCAACTATCGATGTGTTACACTGAAACAACTATCCCGATAAAATTCAATATCCTGTAACTTTATTTCCTCTGGATATTTTTATTTCGACTTGCCACTGCTGGCTGTCTTTTAGGATGTAGAGAGCGTCTGTGTGTGCGTCAGTGTCATCATTTAAGTACTTTAAATTGCGTAACCGGTATTTTGCGATAGGTATATATTATAATCGTATAATTCATCATCATAAGTACTATTTCCTGCTACTATGATCAATAATTCAACAAGTAATAACGTTTGTGTGACATAGACTAGGGGCCCCCCACATTGATCTCCACTGGTTTTAAGTTTCACTTTTGAAAATACCTTGAAATTTCCATTATAGAAACACTTAAATAAAAAATTTTTTCACCCTATCCGAAGGGGTGAGCCACAAAAAATTCAAAACTGTAAAACGAACCGGTCATAATTCACAATATAAAACTTAAATTCATTTATAAATTGATAAATTACCCATAGGGAGATTATCATACTTATTTCAAACATATAACTACTAACACCCCCCCCCTTCACCCTTCCATCTTTATCGGATTACTAGCGAAAGAGCACAAGTTTGCTCTGACAATGACAATATTGAGTAACTTACAGGGATGAGTGGGTGCAAATGAGTACTCCAAGGTGGGCGGAAGTCTCGGTGCCGGCAAACCCGGGGGGCAATGATAGCAGAACATGCCCCCCGCCCTTGCTGCGACACTCGGGGTAGCGCTTGGGCCCCCCGTCGTTGCTCCGGTACCTGCCACTGGATTTTGTGACTGCGGCGATGTCGACCGTACCTGAGTACCTGATTGATGATTCGTCGACTGGTGGCTGTGGACTGAGCCAATCTGCAATACACAATTAATATTCATCAGAATATATATACACTAATACATATTTATACAAATATATATGAATATATAAACCTATTGCTACTTTGATCGACATTTCGCATTCAGAAACTGTCAAAGTGAGTTACGGGGGGAAATGTTACGGGAACCCGTACCAAGATTATCTTTGGGGATTGTAAATTCATGCATAAATAATGGAGTTAAATTGAATAAAGGCACAGCAAACTTTAAATTAGTAATGAGTTTATTACTTTTGGTCGACTTAAAAGACATTAGCAAAGTGGCTAATGCTCCTCTGTGCCTACCTCACCTGCCCTATCATATATCTATATATTCATGTGATATACTACCTCATATATAGTATTGTATGTGTGTCTATATCATACATTTATGCTCAGTGGGTTTAGCAACATCTCTGTTGATTCAAATCTCCCTCTCACTTGTCGTCCCCGGATGGCTGTAGTCTATATAGACCTATAACACTACAGAGGGACAAATTGAATTTTAGATCATGGCGTGCTTCGACGAGGCGTCCGGGGACGTATACCCAACCCGAGAGCAGTCGCCGAGATGATACTAATTGAAATTTGAAATTGATATTAGCGGATTATTATTATCCCCACAACCTATGGGCATTTCTCTGTGCTCTGTACTCTATACTCCTTCGTCTCATTTAAATTTACAGATATCATGATGTTAATTATTAACGTCACTCTACAGTATCCTATCTTTAAAAATTAGATTACCGCGTGTCGGATATCAAAAGTAATTGCTGTAGAAACTTAACCAAATTTTGTTAATTTTCAAAGCTCTTACCTTAGAGATTTATAGTATATACCCATATAACATTCTTTTTCAATTTTCGATCATAGGTGCTAATGTCTTTTTCTACGTATGTGTCTTGCAGCACATACTTGTGACCAGATTGAAATTGCAAGTCTAGTGCGAGCCTTACACAAGAAATTTGTGCCAGATCATAACTCAATTCTAGAGGAAGTCTATAATTGAAAATAGTTGCGCATGGCTTGCCCAAGATTTGCTTGAGGCTCAAAATCGACCTTGAGCAGATCTTTATCAAGCCATGCGTAAAGACCTACTGTAAATTACTGGTGCAAGAAATGCGTCAGACACTTTTCATTGCACCGTATTCAAGACATCTTTAATATTCTTGTGCACGATAACATGAACAAGACATACACAAATCTTGGCATAGGTTTCTTGATACACGATTTTGCGAAATACATACGTAGAAAAAGATACTAGCAGCTAAGGGTCTTGCTCAAGATACTTACTCCAGAATTTCGCTCAAACACGTGTTAGTCGGGAAGTTAGCTTACTATTAATTTTAGGAAATAACATTTGTTGTAAAATGGAATATTGTTATGTAAATATAAATAATAAAAAAAACTATTTCCTTAATAATGAATATTGTAAGAGCATTATTTGGTTATTTATATTATCAACTCCCCAATTCCCATAACTTAAATCCTATAACCCTGAAGCGAAAAGATTACAAGCCACAACGTATGACTATGACTACATCATCGTCATTATTATTATCATCGGGGGTCCCAGGCCATTAATCGTAAGTTTGATTCAAAAGTTTACTACATAAGAGTATTGAGTTTTATGGAAAGGGGGGCTGACATTCATGAGTACCATCACCGCTCAAGAGCCCCTGTTGTGTAAATACGTCTATGAAGCTGAGGTGGCGCCACTGAGAACAAAAAGTTTGCTTTTTATCACGGAACATACGCGTCGACAGAAGGGATGAAATGTAGCGAAGCTAATCCGTGTGTATAGAGGGTAAAGAAACGGGCTTCCATTTCTGGATACCCTGCACCCTAGACAACTGCACTGGTTACATTTTGCTACACAGTGTTTAATAGCTACTAGTCGGCATGTGGTCGACAATATTTGCACTGGTCGTGGCCAATGCCCCAAAACCTCCACTCGTCTGTGTGATCATCCGATCGCGCTAAGAAGGGTTGCGGGGTTCGATCTCAACAAGGGATTGAGGTTTCAAGTGTTTACTTATCGACACTCACTACACTATTATTATAATAGACTTCTTTTACAAGACAAATATTTTAATGGCCCTCGAGCAATTTGCTGTTTATTTTTGATAATTGGCAAACTATAACAAGTCCCATTGTTTTTTGCTAATTGATATTTTATCGAATAGTCGTCATTAGCTCCAGACTATGCCGTGAAAAAAATTCGTCATAAGCCTGGTCTAGGGGAGGTAGGGGAAATTTTTCTTGGAATTTCAGACCCATACTACCGTGCGATTAGTTTTGTTATCGACTACCCGTTATAAGCCTGTTTCATTTTATGCGATTTTGAAGGTTATGTTTGCGTTTTGTTACATCCGCCAGTACCGATTTTTCTGGTGCTTATGGCGCTAAAATAAATACTTATCTTTTTACACTAATAATAATTATAATGCAAAAAATTATAATGATAACGGTATTAATTACAGTAATAATAATAATTATTTTATTGATGAACATAATGATCAATAAAACTTTTAAATTGTAACAGAAGCTTTAAATGCAATTCATGATTACAATTATCAACAATAAATTATATTTTACTTAATAATGATTAAATTATTCTCCGCGAAACATAGATAGTAAATTATCATAATTAATTTTGATATTTTTTCCTATTCTTAGTTTATAATTTTGTCAATTTTAACGGAGGCTTATAACGGGCCGTCTGGTTCGAAACTCAAAAAGTGGTTAAGTGGGGGAGCTGTTTGGGCCCAGTTACTGCCGATTGGGGGAAGAGGCCTATTACGGGCAGGCTTATGGCGGGTAGTCGACTATGTCAATTAATACATATTGTCATATTTAATAATTGATCTCAATATAAACTATTTAATAAATTTCATCGGCCAATTATGAAATTTCTTAATAGCACTTATATAATTGCCGGCGTATTTAATTTTTTAAATTCAATGTTGTGCCACTATGTCACTTTATTCCTATAATTTAAATTAATTACTCGTTTCTAAGCTACAAATTAATTTTTATTGTTTGATATCCAATGAAATTCTCACCAGCGACTTGTCTCTTACTATTTAACTTCATCCGTATGATTAAAAACAATAAAAAATTTTCTATGTTGCAACACTATTTTAGTTAACGCATACTGCAAAAATAAAAAAAAATAATTAAACTGATAATTGACACTAGAAAAAATTCATATAAAAGAAGATTTTATCATTGGGGCGTCTCGCTTTTATATAATCCACCCTTATTGGTAGGGATGGTCATCGCTATTGCTTCCGGTTTCCGGGGATAAATTCGTCATGGACCCGTGGCTCTGAACGGTTTCACGTTAGAGATATATCTCTTATGAATAGACTAAATTGCCGAGGATATTCATAGCATAGTGTCCTCGTCAGACTCGATGCTGCTTCAATAAATAAAAAATCCATTGAGAATACAGTTCTCCGAATGAGTTTATTGACTACTTTGGCTCCATTTATAAACACGTATAAATATCTGTGCATTGATAATATAAATAAATAAAATATGATGCATTAAATGATTACTGCAACCTAGAAAATACATACTCAGACTATAAGATTAAACTAGCATAACCAACATACTCTACGTAGTATGCAAAGTTAACCTCCATTAAATGCGTTTACTAAACTACGTCTAGAAAATTAACGTTACCAAAATACGTTTAATTTAATCTACATCATAAATCTTCATTATGCTTGACACTATTGTTCAAAATTTAGATATATTCAAATTCAATTTTTTTTTTCTTTACTGTAATGTAAATTTGTAATGTAAGTAGAACGTGAATTTTTTCTTGGTAGTCGAAGAATAAGTCGGATATTTTTGATGAATTTGCTGAACTCTTTGAGGTTTTTGTTACTTTACTATGTAGAGTACATTTTATGTAGAGAAGAGTGGGGAGAAATGAAACAGGCGGCCAAAATGGGACAGTAAGACCAAATTGGACAATTGAAAAAAATGGGTCAGTGGGCAAAAATGGGACAGTTGGCCATCGTGGGACAGGTGCTTGAAATGGGACAGTCGGGCAAAGTGGGACAGACAATCAAATGGGACAGTTGGAGAAAATGGAACCGTGAGTCAACATGGGAAAGTTGGACCAAGGGGGCATTTGGACAAAATGGGACAGTTGGAAAAAATGGGACACCATTTTTTGCTAAAAAAAAATTTTTTTTGTAAATGTCTATTTAGCCTGAAAAAAAAATATGGGGTAAGTTGGTCAGCCAAATAGTGCGACTATTTAAAAGTTTTGAAATGGGACAGTCGGGCAAAGTGGGACAGACAATCAAACAGGACAGTTGGAGAAAATGGGACCGTGAGTCAACATGGGAAAGTTGGACCAAGGGGGCATTTGGACAAAATGGGACAGTTGGAAAAAATGGGACACCATTTTTTGCTAAAAAAAAATTTTTTCTGTAAATGTCTATTTAGCCTGTAAAAAAAAATATGGGGTAAGTTGGTCAGCCAAATAGTGCGACTATTTAAAACTTTTGATTGAAAAAAAAATTTCTTCAGGTTTCTTATCTCAGGTATTTAATTGCGTATCGGTAAAAAAGCTGGTAGACAAAATGAACTTCAAAAAAAATAAACTTCCTGTATGAAATGTATTTCAGTGAATTTTATTTTTAAAAATTTGGTAAAAGCAAGATTTGATCAATACCATGACAATTTAGAGTAACTCAAGCTGAATAAATTTACGTGAAATGGATATTTCTAAAATGACTGCTGGGATTTCGTACATTTGATAGAATTAAGAAAAAGAAATATTATTAAATTAGACGTATTTTATAATTTTCTAGATATAAAATACTCGTAAAGAAAAGTGGGTTTCTCTAAATAGCTAAATTTCATCCCGCATAAAAGAGAAATGTATATTTTATCCAGCAGAGTTGTACAAAGTAAGAATAAAAAAAGGGGTCAGACTCAGAGAAATGTTAAAAGAATAAAATAAAATATATATTAAGTAAATAAAAAGATGAATAAGAATAAGAACAAGACCAAGAAGACCAAGTTAAGTGAATGGTGGAGATGGTTATTAAATTGTGTCATCTATGAATAAGGGTCTTAACGCGCAGCATCAAATTTTCTTATGGTTGATTAATTTTAATAAGCTCTCAAGCTTCACTGGTGGCATTTCATATATTTATATACATTCTCCATTATATATACATGCATCATACATACATTTATTAACTACATATACATATATAGCTACAAAAGATAACGTCACAGAACGGCTACCCTCACATTGGCCCTAATGAAATCTTCGTTAATCTCAACTGACCGAATTGATTTATATTAATTAACCATTTATATAAACAATATATATGTATAAACATTGTGCGAGATCAATCTATCTAACCTATTTCAATTAACTATTCAATACTCACAATATCTCATCATGTAAATCAGTCCAATAAAAAAATATTATTGCGTCAATTGGATACACGGATAATTTATTTATGAAGACAAATGTTTAACTCAAGAACTTTTAATTTAAAAATAAAAATATATATATATATATATATATATATATATATATATATATATATATATATATATATACGGAGAAAAGATATAGGGAACTTTGCTTAAAAATATGAGTTGGAATTACTAAATTTATATGGTAAACTTAAATCGCTATTGAAATTCTGTAATTTTTACTGTCATGAGAATTAAATTATAATTTATATTTAGTAATTTTTATTATTTGAGTACGCAAAATAAATATAGACTGCATTAGTAAACTTGACTATATGTTTAGTGAAATTTACTATTCAATATAGTAAATTTTACTATCCAGTTTAGTAAATTTTACTATACAAGAATGGAATTAAATAAAATATAATTTTTATTAGTTTTCCAAATTTTTATTATTATTATTATTGCTGTTATTATTTATGGCATGTGTACTAATGTTGGTGTAAATTTTTAAATTTAAAAATCACTTGACATGACCGGGATTCGAACCCTGATCTCCCGCGTGCGAATCCTGTCCTCAGTCTGCCGGTCCGACGTCTCCTTTGACCGAAAGTCTTTGAACTTGTGATAGACATTCGTGTTCGCTGTCTCTACCAATTGTTAACTTTATCGATCTGCTTTGGAAAAATTACAAACGTTTAGTAACTTTTAGTTGCTGTATAAAACTTAATACTACGCTATTAATATGATTTTCAGAAATTACTATACAGATGGTAACTTTTTCATATTGTGTTGTATTTAATCCACACTTTTAGTTAGTTTTTATATTTTTACAAAATAAAAATCGTTAAATCGTACAACGAAATGTATTACCCAACGTTTAGTAATAATTGAATACTCTCTTTATATAAATTAATATTTTGTTAATCTTTAATTTATATACTCTCAAATTTATAGTGTATACCGAGATCTTTTCATTTTTCCGGCGAAACTATTAGGCTTATCACAAAATGTCATAAGACCTTTTTTGTAGACAATTTTATTTCCTACAAATTATCTATGATAAAGTTTTGTCAAATTTCGCATAACTTCCTAGTTATTTCAATTTTAATGTCAAGCTCTTAAAAAATAGTATTCTGATCGATTTCAAAAGCTTGACATCAAAATTGAAATAACTAGGAAGCTATGCAAAAGTAAGAAAAACTTTATCAAAGTTAATTTGTAGGAAATAAAATTGTCTATAAAACAGGTCCTATGAAATTTTTCATTAAGTTTGATAGTTTTGTCGGAAAAGTAAAAAGATCTCGAAATTTACTATAAATTTGACTTCAAACTCCAATAACTTTTGAACATATGAATTTATCAAAAAATGATAAGAGACTTTTTTTGTAAAGCATTTAATTTCCTACAAAATTGTGTCCTGAACTCATCTGTACGAGCCATTGCCGGGGTATAAAGTTCCAAACTCAAAAATTTTTATTCCCATGTTATCCAAATGGAAAATAAAAAATTGCAATGAGCGGCCTCTAAATATTAATATTAAGGGCTCTTATTTTAACAGGCATCTTATTTTACCTTCTTGCAAGTATCGAAGCTGTTAGTGCGAAAAAAAAGCTGCCCTAAAATTGCACACCCTAACATATATATTAAGGACGCGCGTGATATATAATAAACTAACAAATAAAAACTATTAAATAATTATAATTTTAATTGGAATTCGTGCTACATATTACATATTTTCGCGATCATGTATATATATATATATATATATATATATATATATATATATATATATATATATATCGACATTGTAAGCGTCGCGTGCCGAATTATTTAACGCTGACGTATGTGATAATTGTTGCTATATATATATATATATATATATATATATATATATAGTGATGATGGTATTTAATTCTTTGGTAATTTGCCGCATTCGTCAATTATAAAATTAATTGATATCGTCATTACTAAACTACTTTATTAATTCAATCTATGTCTCGAATAATTTTTGTTAAAAAAAAACAAAGAAGTTTGTATACAATATAATTTTTTGAGAATCGACTAATAAAAAATGATTATTTAATTTTATTTAATAAATTTAATTATGATCAATCATTTCGTATATGATGGTATAATAAATAAGAGTGAGTGTGTGAGTGTGTCATTGTTTGGTTTAAATTAACTTATAAAATATATGAGGAGAATTAATTTGATACGGTTATGTTGCGGGTTGACTGAAATTAAAATACATAGGCGAGTATCAAATGGATGTTGTAAATAAAATTTTAAGTAAGTGATGTAATCTGGTTAAATTATTAAACAATTTGATGAACGAAATAAACAAAAGTCAAATATATATTTTATAGTGAAATTGAGTTGATTCGAATTTACATCAAATTGCCTGTAATAGTTATCCCGAGATATTCCAAAGGCCATCGAAATTCCGATTTGCTTCCGGATTCTATCCCCGGGGATCAAAACAGAGACAGACTCAGATTTAGATAGTCTGTAAGACCGAGGCTCAAGTTCGATCTCTCCCTTTGGCTTTATACGACGGCATCCACTCGATTCCAGCGCATTACCCTCAATCTAGTTCCTTTCTTTGTCATTACAAACCCCACACCAAAACTCTCTTTCCGGTTATTTTTATTCCGCCTATAACAATTGACGTCCTACCATCAACAAACTCGCTCGGGACTTTAACTCGAGTACTTTTTACACCCTATATATTTTTGTTAACATTTAATTCGTATTTATTACAAGTCAACTTGTACATTTCATTCCTATGTTGTGCCGCTATTGCACTTTAGTCATATGACTAATAAATTGTTTCGTTCATTCTATTGAATTTTTTTTAAAAAAAAGTCATTAGAGCTTATGAAGATTCATAAAAAAGAAAATTTATAATTTATTGTTAGATTACTATGTCATTTTATTGATATCCGTACGAGTATTTGATGATTATTAGGCCTTCAAATATTTTTACAGTATCGCATTTAATGAGAATTCCACTTAGAAAGCCGGCAAAATTATTGTATATTCATTAAAACCCAGAATATTTTATTTTTAATTTAATGTTTCATTACTATGCCATTTTATGAACATCCGTACAAGTAATTAATGGCTATTACGCCTTGAAAACTTTTTCAGTATCACATGTCATGGAAATTTGACCATAGGAAGATTTCAAAATCACGCTCTATTCATGAAAACCCAAAATAATTTTTTTTTCCATGCAATGTTTCATTACTATGTCATTTTATTGATATCCGTACAAGTAATTAGTGATTATTACACCTAAAAAAATTTTTTTAGTATCATATCATCAAAATTTGACCATAGGAAGCTTTCAAAATCACGCTCTATTCATTAAAATCCAGAATATTTTTTTTTCAATTCAATGTTTCATTACTATGCCACTTTATTAACATCCGTTCAAGAAATTAATAATTATTACGCCTTAAAAAATTTTTCAGCCTCAAATTTTATCAAAATCTCATACCAAAAGCTTTCAAAATCACGTTCTATTTATTAAAACCTACAATACATTTTTTTAAATTTAATGTTTTATCACTATGTCACTTTATCAATATCCGTACAAGTAATTAATCATTATCCATCATAATAGTCACCTATGTCTTGATTACAAAAATTTTTCAAGTGCTCTGAGACTAAAAAATCATCATAAATGCAACACCTCCGAGTTACAGTCACCATCAAATTTACTATTTACACAACAAAATAGCGCGAAATTTAAATGCTACCTAACCTCCATGGAAAAAAGTCATAGTAAAACATAGTAGTAGCGGTCATTACATAGATAGTATTGATGACTGTATTCGCTTTACTACACGTGTGGTTGAGGTTATCCCAATTCGCTGGCATTTCTTTGCTCCAACTTGACATAACCTCAACTACAGCTGCTCTAACAACGACAATTTGTTCTCGTGAATGTGCAACCCAATAGTACATCAGTACTTAATCAAACCGAACCTCCAAATATCAATTTATCACATTGTCATTCCATAGAACATCAACTATGTCATTTTATTCATAGGACAATATCAAAATTAACCAACAGTAATATTTAATACAAGGATTATAATTTCCAATATCGGTTATTATATTTGCATCGCACACTACCAAATAGTTTTATTTATACTTAAAATTAAACACCGCTCAATATCAATAACAGTATCAGCGGATAATTGAATAAATAAATATATGTCGTATAATAAATAAAAAAAATAATCACAGATACTCATAGTAGTCTATAAATCAGTAAATATATTTACAAATACCAATATAAATAGATAAAAACAGTAACGTTTATTCAACGCTCATTTTCTCGATGCATTGATTGAATTAATCTGGCAATTTAGCAATTACGCGGATGAGTTTGTTTGATGGCGTCCTCGGTGGCGTTCATCGATCACCATTGGATCAGTAAATGTGGCGCGTGAATACACACAATTACATCGTTATAAGCCTTTATATATGTTATTTACAATTTATACACATATACATTTATATGTATAGAGAGTCGACTATACTAGTAAAATTTAATCGCGTAAATGTGTGCGTATGTGTAATAAAATGTGAAGCATGCGTAACCGCGTGGCTCGGGGCACAGATTCAACGAGCTCAATTGGTCCACCACCAAACGCAAAAGAGCTAGAGAGGATCGTATTGATTCTAAAAATTATACAGTAATGAAATGTATTTATAATGATAAATCAAATTTGGTAATCAAAATTATCATCATAACTCCTCTTGACATAAAATATTTAATTTATTAATAATATTTGTATTTTATAGAATTCAATTATTCATTTTTGTACAAATATTTATTTCATTTAGTGTTTAATAGAGCGATTTGGTTATTAATTACTTGAATAAGTAATTAGTTAAACAGATATGAGTTTGCAAAAGTGATAGTTATAGGCGTGATTTGAAACTGGAATAGCTGGAAGGTATCATAAAGTACAATTACTATGTCTGTTTTGGTTTATATGCATCAATTTCGTCGAATATGTCGCACCGAGACGAGAATCCTGCGCACAATCAACATGGTCTTGTCTTAGCACCAAGCTGTTCTTACACTATGTCACTTTAGACTTGTCATTATTTTTATAAATTGTTGATTCATCATTTCTAATATTAGTCTGCAGTTAAACGACGGTAATTTATATATTTTTTATTATTATTGGAAGAATTTTATGTAGTAAAATTTTTTCGCGGCTGAAAAATGGCCGATAAAAGACCCAGAAGTGATCACAAGGCCAAAAAATGTCCGATAATTAGGCGTAGAAGAAGACCGAAATTAGGCCGATTAAATTTGTTGGGCAATTTTCGGTCTGTTTGTGGAGAATAATAAAATTTTGGTGAGTTTTCGACCAAAGTTAGGCCTCTTTGAATAAAATTCTATGGTTTAGGTGTGATTTCAGTCAAATTTAGCTTTTTTGGTGAAATTTCGGCTTTTTCCAGTAAAATTCTACGACTTAAGCAAAATTTCGGCCAAATTTAGGCCATTTAAATAAACTTTTATTTTTTCGGCGTGATTTCGGCTAAAATCAGATCTTTTTGAATGAAATTTCAAGTTTTCGAAGTAATTTCGGTCAAATTGATCCTTTTCGGCCGAAATTTGGCTTCTTTCAATAAAATTCTACGATTTTAGCAAAATTTCGGTCTTTTTAAATTAATTTTTGTTTTCGGTATTACTTCGACTAAGTTCAGATCTTTTTGGATGAAGTTTCAAGTTTTCGGAGTAATTTCGGTCCAATTGAGCCTTTTCGGTTGAAATTTGGCTTCTTCCAACAAAATCCTACGACTTAAGCAAAATTTAGGCCTTTCAAATTAATTTTTATGTTTTCGGCATTTCTTTAGCTAAATTCAAACCCTTTTGAATGAAATTTCAAATTTTCGAAATAATTTCGGTCAAATTGATCCTTTTCGACCGAAATTTGGTTTTTTCCGATAAAATTCTATGGCTACGACGTAATTTTGTTGAATCTTAGACTTTTCCGTGAATTTTCAGCCAAATATTTTTACCCACGTAGAAAAAAAATGTTATAATTTTTCGTAATCTCACTAATATGTTATTTCAAATTTATTGGCTATATTATTTTTAAATTTACGAATGAAGTAGACGGCTATTAATTTTTCAAAAAATAATATAAATCTCGTAAAATTGTTTTTACAAGATAGATTTTTTAAAAAATGAATAATGGGTTTAGTAAAGCGTAAAATATATATTGCTATGAAAAAATAAAATAAAGATCAGGAAAGAGCTAAGAAAGATGGCGTTTTCAGGTGCATTGTAACTTTTATATATATATACCTACATATATACTTAAGAGATACGATGTAAATATATATACTTCGACCCTCATCTCATTTTTTTTATCTTTTTTCCCACCTCGTGTTTTACGCCTTTCGACTTTTTAAAGATTTATTCTTAGCTTCCTTGCTAAATCGTTTTCCGGAAAAAATTTATGACCAAGCAATAATATTCTCAACGTCAATATTCATTGCACTAAGTCATATATTTATAAATATATAAACATAAAAAAAAAATCATTTCCAGTCTCGTATAAAAAAATTAAATTTCATCTTCTGGTAGCAAATAATTCTGCACCTCGAAATGTTTTCATCATTTTAATTCGCATGGAAATGGGAATAAAATATTCATAAAAAAAACAACCTATTGATTATATTTATTCCAATAAATATTTATTATGTTTTTTAGTTGTTTTTTTTTATTTCTATTGGGGGTGGGGGTGAGGGTGAACGGGTGGTAAAACCGTTGAAATAAAATTGACGAAATTGTAATTGAAACAAAAACGTTGATCCATTAGCCGGATATTGGTAGTCGGAATCCGATAGCTAATGTCCTTTTGGACCGCGCGCGTCCTGCTTTAATATTGTCGAGGGAACGAGCTTAATACAGTTTGCAAATCCATGGATTCACCGTGTGCTGTGAGGGGTTTAAATAAATGAAGGTATAGGCGCGCGCATACTCTAAAACCAACCCCCGCTTATCAGTATCTATATATATATATATATATATGTATATATAGATATGTATAGAGGAAATGAGAGAGAAAGAGAGTTGATCAGAGCAAGCTCGTTGGACCGCCGCTGATCGTCAAATTCATTTGTGACGCGGGCAATTATTAATGGCGAAAGGCGCGCCGATTAAAACGCTCAAACGAGGTTTTGAACCTCTACCGCATTTCTCGATTGCATCTCGTGACACGAGACATAAAAGCTTTCATAGTTTTAAATAGTTTTGGAAAACCAAAAGCGCGCACCTCAAACGATTATTTGAAAAATGAAACCAATTTCGGTATAAATTTTCAAATAACTCCAATTAGCTCGACTAAAATTTTGATCATTATGATTTTTGATTCCTTATAATTGTCGATAGGCTTCTAGACTATCATTGGATGGACCAACTTATGAAAAATTTTGGATTTTACCACTGGAATATTAGGGTCGTCTCATTTCTTGGGTTAATGTTTCAAGAACCTGCTCCAAAAATAGGCTGGACAAAAAATTTTTAAGGAGTCGCTAAAATTTTGAAAATTACAGAAATGATTGAACTTCGGATTTTTGTTTCTAAATTTTTTCTTTCTCGTGGCAGCGATAGTTTGTGTCTGTAAAATCATGAACATGCTGAGAATTTCAGCCCAAAATTTGAGTATTTGACATCGCTCGAGAACTTTGAATCTTTCCGAGTGCTGTCTTTTGGACATTTTCAAGCGACCCTGAAATATTAATATTAAGGCTTCTCGATTTTTTCACCATCATTTTGTATCATAATGACAAAAAATATAACCCGAGACATAGGAAATATTATTTATTTACACACTTTTCCTTTTTTAATTCAATTTTTAGGTTTTTTGGTTTTTCAAATCTTACCCAATTTTATTGTTTAAGACTGTCCAGTATATTTTCGGTTATGCCAAAGTTATATTTTAGTGGAATGATAATAATTGAGTTTCAAAAAAATACAAAAATTAATTCAAAGTATTAGTTACATATTATGAGTTAATATTCAAAATTTTTGAGCGGCGTTTAAAAATCTATATTTTGAGCTAAAATTTTCAGCATGGTATTGATTTTACATAAAAAATTTCTGCTACGAGGAAGAAAAACTTTAGAAAAAGAAAATCCGAATTTCAATAATTTTTGTAATTTTCAAATTTTTGAGCGACCCCTTAAAAATTTTTTATCGAGCTGATTTTTGGAACGAATTCTTAAAATCTTAAACCAACAAATTTTCATCCGTGCCAAAAAAACGGGCCCCTTACTGAATACGTTCCAAGCAGCCATACTTGAAAATTCGATACGTCGAAATACAAATTTCGAAATTATGCAATAAAATTTTTTTATCTATATTTGGTCATGACGTTATAAGTGAATTGACTAGCAAGCGTTAATAATTGAAATAAATAAATAATAATTATGGATAAATTGAAATGATCTGTCATGATGCTCCAGCTTGGGTTTATCATATTGACCGGTTGCGAAACAAATTGATGGAAATGGTCCGCTGATTAAATTCATTCAGTTCCAACGTTAAACATATCACATACATACATATATACATATATATTTAACAACGAGTAGAGTGAAGTATGCTCAATCTAGTTACAACAACTTATAAATTTAATATTGACTGAAATAAGAGGGCAAGGAAGTGGCTCGTGGCACTTAGTATTATCCAAGATGACATTTAGCAATGATTGATCAGTTTATGTCTGTTTTTATTGTTATAAATAATAATAATCTAGACATTGCGCTATCACTTATTCAAACTCTGCCAGGAATAAACTTGAATGAAGATATCTTGGGGATCAGACAGGATTAGTCTGCCAGATTGACGAGCGAGTTTTGTCAAAATCTAGCAAAGAGGTTCTCATTTTTTTCCCAAACATAAAGTGGATTCTAGCGGTAGATATTTATACGTGTGTGTGACAGATATGTAGGTACAAGAGTATAAAGTGTTCTAAAGGAAGTGTCCACCGTGCCGCGTCGTAGAAATAAACGGTCAGTGACGCGCGGTAATGGCCGACATCCTAATCCTGGCCCCCTACAGTTTAATGGCATATACACACTCGGTAAATGATAATACGCTAACTACACTACATACTCTCAGAAGCACTGCATGTGCCTTTTTTATCATTACCAGTTGGGATGAGTGGGGATTTGCGGTGGATGTGTGTTGATAATGAGAGTAGACTGCTCAGCAGGCGCTACCGCCGTCCTACATTGTGACCCTCATTGAACACCATTTTGACCTTTGTCTAATGACCAACTTTTTATCCTTAGATCCTTGGTCTAAGTCTGCGATTTGATTGGACTACGGGTCGAATAATTTGATCTGATTTTAGTCTAACTAGACTACATTTGAACTAATTGGTCTGTTTTTGATCTGTTTTTAAAAATAATTGCGCTACGGGCAGACAGAACTGGATTAAATCATAGACTTGTGATACAGTCGAGGAACCGTTATAAGCCTACCCGTAATAGGCCTCTTTTCCCCAATCGGCAGTTACTGGGCCCAAACAGCTCCCCTACTTAACCACTTTTTGAGTTTCGTATCAGACGGCCCGTTATAAGCCTCCGTTAAAATTGACAAAATTATAAACTAAGAATAGGAAAAAATATCAAAATTAATGATGATAATTTACTATCTATGTTTCGCGGAGAATAATTTAATCATTATTAAGTAAAATATAATTTATTGTTGATAATTGTAACCATAAATTGCATTTAAAGCTTCTGTTACAATTTAAAAGTTTTATTGATCATTATGTTCATCAATAAAATTATTATTATTATTACTGTAATTAATACCGTTATCATTATAATTTTTTGCATTATAATTATTATTAGTGTAAAAAGATAAGTATTTATTTTAGCGCCATAAGCACCAGAAAAATCGGGACTGGCGGATGTAACAAAACGCAAACATAACCTTCAAAATCGCATAAAATGAAACAGGCTTATAACGGGTAGTCGATAACAAAACTAATCGCACGGTAGTGGGGTCTGAAATTCCAAAAAAAATTCCCCTACGTCCCCTAGACCAGGCTTATGACGGGTAGTCGACTGTATTTTCATTTATGGACAATGTTTATAAAAAATATTCAAAGTTACAGAGTTGGCTATGTTTCGTTCACCATTTCCTTAGTGTCTTTCGTTGTAAAATGTGGGCAGTCAATGATAATATTGAATCAAAGTAATAAATTCTATTTTTGATCTAAAGGCGACTAAAAGTAGACTAAACATTATAGTAAAAAAAAAGTATGTTATTGTCCTAAAAATAAATAAACACAGGCTAATAATTGTATTCAAAAAGTCCGTTCTTAGTCTCAAAGCGATTACAACCGACTAAATATAATACGAAGTCAAGTCTGATATTGGCCTTGATAGGGAATACTATTTAAAAATGTAAATTAAATAAAAAATATTTGAATTTATCATCAATTTTGAAACAGATCTAATTTTTCGACCGGGATAACGTCATTCAATAGACGAAAGAACATAAAATGAAATCCATAATCTAGATTTGGATCAATTTAATAAACGAGCATTTGCCATCAGGACATCATTTTAATTCACGCAGTTGATACGTGATTAATTTTACCCGTTATTATTATTGTAATAACAATAAGACAAGTCAGAGCAAGACACGCATGAAGAATATTGTGAAAAGTGACGTCAGTAGGTCAGGACCCGTTTCGTTGCTGGATATTTGTAAGCATCATATCTGCGGGCTTGTTGTTTGTTCTCTTTGTCTTTGTTCATGTCTGATGCTGCAAACTTACATTATATATATATACATATATATGTGTAATGTGGTTTATGAGATGAAGATTTAAGTGTACAAATTATGGGACATGTACAAGTTTAAGAGAGAAAGCGATACTCGAGGAATAAGATGGAAGAATGAGGGCGGCGGAGACCCGCAGCTGCCTGGCTACCAACACAATAATATCTAATTAATTTATTAATGAGGTTAAGTTGGCAGTATTGGACGTCAGACGTGCGCCACTCAGTCGTTATAAAGTTATTAAATTCCATCATCGAATTCAATTTACTTCTATTTAAATATATATTTTGCTGAAAACTTTTATGTAAGACGTAATTGTGAAGGATCCAAAGATCCAACCGTTGTCTTGGAAGGGAAGCAATGAGTTTATTATATTACGAGATATGAAATAAAAAGATAAATGATTTGTGGTAAAAGTTACGATGGGCTTTAGTGCTGGTGAAAAGCTTATCCACCCGCAGACAGCTGCCTTTTCTGATGCTCAGTCCCCGGAGATATTTTTGGCGGGGATCCCAGTCAGACTTAAATTGCATCTGACAGCTATCCTTATACCCATCATCATTTATAGTCCGTAGTATTCGCTTTCCGTTTATGTTTTCGCACTTTGTGAGTATCATATGTGAGCAGAGTACTGTCCTGTCATACTGAGACTATTTATTTAGGATCACCTTAAAAACCCGTCGGATGCGGTTATTTGTAGCGAGATCCTTTTGGAAAGGGTGCAAGGTAGTGGACAGGGGATGAAAATCATACCTTGATAAGTGGCGGACTGTGCTGTGAATGGTAGTGTCCGGTTGGTGGGCTCGCAGGAGGCCCAGTGCCTCCGGGCGAGACAGCACCACCGCCGGGGGTGAGAATCCTGGACTCGTGGCTGAACAACACTTTCCCGATCTCCACCGCGACCTCGCGGAACTCCCACGACCTCCAGATTCGTCTTCTTTCCTGGTAGAATTCGTCGTTGCTGGACGCGTCGTCACCGACGCACGTTAATTCGCCCTCAAATCCCGTGTCTGATACTTGAATATTTATTTACTTATCAAAAATACTCAACCCCACAACTATCAACATCACCCTGTTGCAGTTTCGTCTATCCAACGAAAAACATTTATCACAAAAGCTAAATATTATTGTGCAAGTAAGTCATTGCACTTTTGACGTCACTTAAATCCTTATGACACCTGAATAAGAATCACCTTTATGGTCACTTATCACTTTAGATAGGCGGCAATTTGAATTATTGCTCGAGATGACAACCGGCAACTTAATAGCACAGAGTAAACTTGTGATTTTCTACGAATAGAACGACTGTCACAAGTTCTGTGTGAAGAAGCTTTGGCCGAAAGTAGTAAGCGTGTGTATCCAGATCCAGAATCCACTAACTGGACCGAAAGCGTGCGTTTGATAGGCGTGCCGCGCTTGCGTATTTTGTCATGTAGGCGGTGATCCACATCACGTCCCCACTTTGTGTTACGCTATAAAACACACATACACACACTCGCTACACAATGATACTGCTAAGAGGGGTAAAAACCCACGTGGTTTTATTGGGCAAATAACGCGAATGACAAACACACTTATTTCTGTAATACCGTGACTCGGAAAACAAACACTGTTTGAATGTGTTGTGAGTTTGTTTTCACAAGTTCACCAAAGTTGGGGTGGGTGAGTTCGTAGCTGGATAGTCCCGTTGAAAATCATGCTCGCGATTAAATAAAAATTGATACCTCGTCTCTCTTATCCGACAGGATACCAGGGCACGAAAAATCTATCTTGGTTGGATCCAATTTAAATGTCATCAGCCATCACTTTGATCCTCGTCAATTCAATAAAACCGACAATCGATACACACATAACTTTCGGGAATCCAGCAGAGCTACTTTGGTAATAAAGGATGGGGTGGATGCTACTGCGTGCTGCGAAATATCGTTTTGGCTCATGTTGAATTTACAATTTCAACACCCAATTATTAAGCCAGTTGAAGGAAGAGGAGTATAATTTTAGCTCTGATGTATCTGGTAAATGAGGGAGAGGTTGCGTAATAAAGTAAGTTGATTAGGCTGCTATTGGACGTCGTTCAGCGTCGAGGCAACGGAAGAGGGAAAGGATGTCTCGGTATCTCGTCGACGGAATTTTCGTGTTTCTAGATGACATTAGAGTGGAAAAGAGTAATGTAATGTAATGTTGTGTACGGAATAGAGATGCGGGACGAGGGACGAGGGCCGACGGGCTGATGAAAGAGACAGGGGGCTGCAGATTGAACGAGGACAGGACATAACGAGGAACGAGGGTGTCCAAGTGATGGAAATACTGGAGCTGAGTGTAGGTTGGTTCGGGGTAAAGGACAGATGGTGGGCGCGAAGAAAGGGGAGATGCTAATACATAAAGTAGCTTAAAGTAGAAAATTGTGGAAGCGTCGTGATGCTTGGTGATTGCGTTACCTCCGGGCTTTGATTTAAAATGCAACGAGGGGCATTACGGAAGTGAGGAAGAGGAGAAGAAGGAGGTAGAGGAGAAGGAAGAGAAGGGTGGCTTGCTATGGAAGCTCTGCTACTAGAGATGCGAAGGGAGTAAATGTAGAAGCTCTTGATGCTCTTACTCACTTACTCACTCAAGTAACAGGGGGTTGGTTACCGAGAGCTAAAGGACGGAAGAGAGAGACTGCGCCCGCGGCTTCACTCTCAGGTCGGGGTTTCTAGAGACGGTTTCTCCTACGCCATCTTCCATTTCTTCCACACTCCTTTCCCCGACTACGTTTTCATTCGGTGGATGCTAGGAGACCGTAGGGGAAGGACTCAGACATCTTACAAATTTATTTTTTATTTCGTTTACTCATATGGGTACTCAATTTTTTTATTTTCATTGCTGGGTTTCCAAGTTATTGGAAGCCCGATCCATCACGGTGTTCCTCGTCATGGATAATTTGATCGGTCCTTCTTTTTTTGACAGTGGATACCGGTCAGATTAAGCTGCGTTTTAAGATGACTGACAGGCTCACGTTAAGATACTGGGATTTTAATCTCATGAGAGTTTATAACCAACTACAGACCCACGACATGGGTTTCCCCGCTGTCAATATCGAAAATATATATTTTATAGCTGATATAAATTTATAGCTACCACTTTTAGATCCATATATATATATACTATGTATATACATATATTAAGGAGAGTTTTCTTGGGTAAACATCATCATGGAAGATTCGCTACGGATGCTTTAAATTATTACTTGCTCAAACTCTGTTAGCAAGTAGCAAGTTCTGAAAATTTTAGTACAACGGGTGAGAATCTTAAAACTCGTTATAACAAAGAAACGTCTGGTTGAGGCCTTCAGGCGAACAAGGTGGTAGTTAAATTTCATTTATGACATTTATAATAAATGGAATAATTATTCAATTTGATGGTAATTAATATTTTATTACAACTTCACCCCGACAAACTTTTTATCGGAATCGAAAAAAATTACAATCCATTAAAAAGCAATGACTGCATTGACAGATAAGTTGACGTGGGTACAGAAACGTTAATAATAAATAAAGTTATTTAGTTTTATATTTTTAAGTGAAGCTCTAGGGGACGAAAGCGGTTCTGAGTGATGGGTGCGTACTGGAAACAAAAGCTCAAGAGCTTTCAAAGAGGTTCTAAAGATCAAAGCTCGCTGCCTACTCTTTTTATTCAATACACTATTGTTTTTAAAATAAACAAATCTTTTTTGCAACAAAAGTACCATCAATTATTTACATTTGTTTAAAAGTTATTTTGCCAAGAGGGATTTTTAATACGAACTCCATCCCAGCTCTCATGTGTAACAGACCCTCCCCCACATGGTAATAGAAAAACCAACGGCTATACAATATTTTTATATCGACGTAAAATTGGATTACGGTCCACCGAAATTAGCCAAAGAAAACACAAAAGAGAAGATTGGGATAGCAAGTTAATAATAACGATAACGATGTCATAATCTAATTCCATGGTGATCTGCAGTGTAGTTTGATCAAGAATCGACAGCTCATAGCTCATAACAGAGAGCATAGAGCACAAAGAAGAGCCAATAAGCTCATAACAGAAACCGAAGAGAGTAGTAATAAGTAAAGATAAAGCAGGAAAGTAAACGCGTGTGAATTAAGAGGGTTTTGGGTTATTCCCTGATTGCCGGCGGTCGTAGCTGACTCTCTCTGTCAGCCACCAGCAAAGCATATAGCGGATAGGAGGATATACCAGCGAGACAGATGGAAGCTTAACGAGTACACAATGTGATGCAAATTGGCTGGACTCAACCAGTCAATCGGTTGCTGCGTCTACACCACACCAGTCTAGTCTGCAGAGTGGTGTAGTGTTGTTGCCTCAGTATGTATCTATGTTCCGCGATGGTATTACTAACATCGCTATTCTATTATAACATTACCAGACTCGCTCATGTGTACGCTCACTCGTGCTTATGCTCCCGCTACAGCAACTGCTTGATGCTTGCTATTATATTCTATTCCCTGCATAGCACAGCAGTGTTGTGTATGCGATATATAGCTATTACTCGGTTCTCTACCTCCGTTAAATCTACTACACACTAACTCGCTCCCTGTAGGCAACCAATCAACTAACTCGGTAACTACCTGCCACCCATGCGAGAGAGAGAGAGACAATGACGAAGAGAATTGCCTTAGGCTACTGAGTTATATATATACATATATTCTGTCAAATGATTTTGACTAGTTCAGTTGTACTCGCTGGTGGTTTAATTCAATTTAATATAATTGATGACTTGGAAAATTACTTATTTATAGTTCCCGTCTAAATAATTATATTCAGAAATATAATTGGATTTTTAAATATGAACTGACAAGTAAATTGAAATAACTATTTACAGTGAAACCTTCAAGTGGGACCCAGGTAAGTGAGAAACCTCTATAACTAAGACTTTTTGTCAGGTCTTGTCACCTTCACAACGAAAAACTTCTTAAGTGATACTGAGAAACCGCTTTAAGACGTTTTTTTCAACCTATTACTTGTTTACTTTCATAGTTAAAACTATTCATTTTATTGTAAAGACAACATTTGTTAGTCTGTGCCAAAATTTCGAAAAGGAAGCTACAGACGTGGTCATTAATGCATTGTACACTAAAGTATAGCAATGCTACATTTAGTGTACGAGGCATTAATGACCACAACTACATTGTCTGAAAGCGGGTGATAAATAAAAATAATGGAGTTTTTGAGCTAATTTCAATGTCTTTAAATAAAGTATTATATACATCTATATACATTAATTATATGTAATTCACTTTTATTTGTTATGCTATTCTTGCCTTGTATCTGCTTTGAATTTGAAAGTTGAATTCAATAAAATGTATGCAGCGACATCTGACTGTTTGAGTAGATACTAGAGACTAACTGTATCGGTAATCAGTGAATTATCATAAGAAATGACAGATGGTGTAAAGTGTGATGATTTAGCAAGAAGATGTCAGTAAAGTGGAGAAATGATTTACTGCGCATGTGCGATTTGAAAAAAGCGCCTCTGTCGGTTGTGGAATAAAAATGTTTAATTGAAATGAAATGGAATGCTGAGATGCAAGTGAGACAGTGAATTGAGAAAAACATGCCGAGTGAAAAGAGTGAGGGTAGAGCACCCCACCTCGTGGTACATATGAATCCGGGCTACCGTCGTCGTCCCGGCCGCTAAAATGATGCGGCAGACACTTTAAAGTGACGCCCGTGGTCACGGTACACGGGTAACGTGAGTTTGTTAATCGGTAATAAAATAACAATAATAAACTTCGGGTTTAATTATCAATAATATCGATCATTTAAAGCAACAGTTGGTTCTGAGATCCTCGGCTAGAGGGCGTATTTTAAATGTTTACTTTTAAATACCCGGTTTAATAAAAGATTAATATAAATTTAAATATAAATATAAATAAAAAATAATATAACGTTGAATGAACGGGAACGAGTGTGGAATTATCAACGACGCCTGCGTGTCTATGCGCGTGTGCTTTGACAGTTTGTGCTTCTCGTCGACGCAGCAAAGGCTCGCCGACGAGGAAGACGCATTTCAACTTCAGTCAAACGGTACAGCAACAGTTGTCTCGTCAACATCAACGTCTTCGTCCAGTTCTCCGACGTCTACCTCTCCGACTACTGTGACAACGATCACTGCTGGTCTCAATTCAACCACAATCACGGCATCAGCCTGCAGCGAAGCTCTAGGGGCTCAGGTCGGACCAGGTCAGGTCCTGATCCGTGCCACTACGCCCCCCAACAACATGATGCCCCAAAATAACAACACCATGGACACACTTCGGGAGCTCCAGGAGCTGCTCCGAATCAAGGACGAGAAGATATCCCAACTTGAGGCGACACTCAATCAAAAGGACAACGAAATCCAAGACCTTAGGAGCCACTTGGACAAATTTATCAGCATAATGTCCATAAAATCGCCACTGACACCTACCAAATCCCGGCCCAGGAAGCAGAGGGCTCAGGGAATCTCAGCAGAACCTCCACTTCATCAGCTTACACCTCTCAAGTTCTACGACAAGAGCGACAGGTTCGTATCCAAAATATATATATATATTACATAGGCTTACTTTTTACTGAATCTAAAACATACGAGCATCGGATAAAAACGTTTGGGCAAAGTGATTTTCCACTCTAGGTCATTTGAATGACGTCCATTGATAAAAGTATGTACGCACTAATATATTACTGTGATATTTTGTTTGTTATGAAGTAATCACCGCCACTAATTACTGTAAATAGAGATTATTGTCTATCTACAATAAGTTTTTTCATTCCTTAAAATAGTTTTTATTGATAACTGCGATAACGCATCGGCTAGAAGTAGAAGCATAAAAATATTATTTTCTTACAATACTTAACAATATGTTTGAATGTATGTATGGATGTATGTGTGTGAATGTTGGTTAGATTATTACATTACTATGTAAATTGTCATTGCTCGTGTAGGTTTTTTAGCTGCCATGCTATCACACTGTACACTAGGTATATATTTACATTCCACGCTCAAAGTGACGGTTCATCGTTGACTTAATAATACATACGGCTTTCGATACGATAGTTGCTGATATATGTCTATGTATACATGTACATATATATCTGTGATTACAGTCCACACAATTGTGTAGGAACTGCAGATATATATTTTATATTGTAGTACTATATTACTAAGAACTATAAGTTATGTCAATAGATTGATAAATTGTAATAAAATCTGGGCTTTAATTAAATCTCACAAGTGTCATAAAATACGTTATTTTGTAAAATAAGATTATATATCAAGGTCTTATTAGTAACCTTACATATAAAAAAGCCTATTATGTACAATAAAACTACTAGACTTCATGGACGAATGGTTCTTTTCGTTTTCCGAAATCCGACCGAATTGAGGAACTGGGACCGGTTGTAAAGGAAAAGAATCAGCTGGAGACCTGACGGCCGAAAACGCATTGGGAATTTAAAAATCCATATGAAAGTGTCGTGGAATCTCTGGACAAAGATAGCGAGCGTCTTAGTTGTCAACAGGCGGTGGCAGAGTCCGTCGATTGACGTCATCCTGGCTGTCGCAGAACGGCGATTGGTTTCATTAAATCACGCATGGCAGCCATATCACGTGGTCATCATCATCATTATGATCATAATATAGCCAAACTCCCGAAGAGAGTATTGTTAAGCTAAACATCATATCTTATAGAACTAATGAATGTATAACAGGGATTTAAACTCATTGTTTGGTCCCTTTGTTCCGAAAATGAATAGTATGTTTATGGTTATAATTGTTGTAAGAATAAACTGTTGATAATTAGCGGGACCCGTTAAGTAAAAGTGAAATATTGTTGTTTTTTTTTTGGATACGTGTTGACCAAGATCATACCTGTTATTTTTCGACGAGGGTTTTTAATAACTGCGGGGCGTCGAAAGGCGCCATTGACCGGTTGTTTCGCCGCGGGCCCCTTGCCACTTGAAAATTGTATTTTCGTCCTTTTAAATTCCTTTGGTTAATATATATCATGCCCAAACCACATTCTTCTTTATACGGTCTTATTATTTTTATTTTATTTTGTCGCTGAATGATGTCCGATCAGATGTGTGAATTCTAGCGTCTTAAGATTGAGAATACAAGAGACATGGGTCACCTCCAATCCCACTCATACAGTGACTCTCAATATTTCTTACGTCATATATTTATATATAATATGGTAGTGTAAAGTGCAAATGGGATAGATGTTGAGTATCAGTTTAAGTCAAGTGAAAAAGAAGAGTCAGGCGCCATCGACCGGTCTTTCCACTCGTGCGCAAGCAATATATCCCTCGGACTTATTTATGTCCAGTCGTTAAATCACGCCTACTTAGAGTACTCTGTAAAATGCCACTTGGAGTTAAAACTTCGCCAATTTTTATTCATCCGTCAAAAGGCTGCTACTTGGACTAAATCAGCATCGCCAGTAAAATCACAAAAATTATGGATCTATTGCCCACTCTGATGATCAATTCTGCCACCAAACTACTGACGGGCCATAATTTGAGAACCCGGTCCCTGATCCAGTTCTTGGTCCTAATTTCGACCACTAGGTTCTCAATAAGACGATTCAGTGACTTGTGCTCGGGATAAGCCAACTGATCCCACATGAAAAAAATTCATTGCCATGCGGAAGTACTTGATAAACAGACAGCAATCATGATTTAATTCATTCAAATGTACTTAAGTCTTTATTCTTAAGTACCGTATCTATTTTAAGACCAGCAGCGGACTTTGAGTAACATCTTACAAGCTTATTTAATAGCTACCTATAGATGTTGACGACCTACGCACATCAAATTAGTCCTTTTTTCTTTTCCGGTTGCTTGTCACTTCCGGTGACTATTTTATGAAGAGAATTAAGGATCATTTTATGAAATCATGCAACGCTTGTGATAATAGTCCGTCTGCAATAATGCCTCGTTATAAGCAACGATTGAAATTGCGTTAAAAAGATAGTAATCAGCAAGAAATTCTGTGCAAATCAACGAGCATCAGAACATGACATTTCAGTGACCGAAAGAGTGGGGAAGCTTCGAAGTCGTAAAGAATAGTGCGATAGGGGAAATTGCTTACAACGAGTTCGAACGTATTTGTAGATATATGTTGGGTTTGCGTGCGTAAAGAGAAACGGCAACCAAAACACCTGCTACGAGGTGTCCCCTGTCTTATTTTATTAACTTCAAAAGCTATGCAAACCGGTATGCTCGTCCATCCTTGTCGTTATATTAATTCCCTCTTAGCCAAACTCGTTTCCACTCTTCGCGGCGATGTATTTTATGGCCTCGTTACATCGCGCTTTTACCCCCTTTTACATACGTTGCTTCTCTACTTGAACACACTATCGTACTCTTATCTATTGCCGATCGAAATTTTCCGCTCACTGGATCAAAATCGACCAGAAATTTGGTCCAAGAAATCCTCTAACCAAGTAAACGTTGACTAGGTCAATGGTCGGCGAATCATAAAATTTCTTATCGCGAAAGATTCAAAATCAGTAAATATTTTTATAATATTTTGGTGTCAATGTCAATTTATATCTGATTATAGCTTTAAAGTTAACACACCGTTTAGTTAAAAGATCATTCTACTGTTCATAATGTTAATGGTAATGTTGCAATTAATGTTAATGATGAACCGGCACTCCTGTAATATTGTAATATCCCACGACCTCGTACTTTCTAAAAATACTATCATTTTCAAAATTTAACAAACCACCAAAACCAAAGTGCGAATGAACACTCATATTGTCTTCTATCAGCTCACTATTGTCTGCGCTGTCAATAATATTTTTTTCTAATAATGAGTTCCGAATTAACCTCCAAATTGGAATTTCGAATTACGAATTTCTAGAAATAGCTATTTTTTGTAAACTATCAAAAAAATCACGTAGGAATTCAGCTTAGATTCCATGAAAATTCCCACATGGCGTTTTCGTATGGATTCCCATATGGTTTTTTATAGGAACCCAGCATAGATTCATACGTGGATTCCCATGGGAATCTACACTATGAAAAAATCCATAAGGAAGCCTAATTTAGATTTCTATGTGAATTTTCTCATGGCGTTTTCGGACAGATTCCCATATGGTTTTTTATAGGAACCCAGCATAGATTCATACGTGGATTCTCATGGGAATCTACACTATGAAAAAATCCATAAGGAAGCCTAATTTAGATTTCTATGTGAATTTTCTCATGGCGTTTTCGGACATTCCCATATGGTTTTCTATAGGAATCCAGGTACCCATACTTTCTGACATGGATTCTTATATAAATCCATACTTTTCTTTGTTGAACCCCATGGACCCTTATATAACTCCATAGTTTCCTATAAGGGTTTCCCAGTTTCCCATATGGATTTTCTATATTAGAATCCAAGTACCCATACTTTTCTACATGGATTCCTATATAAATCCATATCCATGTTGATCCTTATGTAAATCCATAGTATCCCTTATAAATTTCTATAGACCCCCATATAATTTTTTGACAGAATTATCTCAATTCAAAACCACGTGTTTTTCGGCTATCAATAGCTCGGCGGTTCGGAAAAAAATGCATACATGTATAAATAACTTTTCAGACATTGCGTAATGTAATTTATCAATGAATGCTTCGCGACTTTCACCAGGTTGCTTATAGTTACTTATGGGTTTATTTAAACGCTCATGTTTTATTTAATACATCGAAAAATTTAAAAGGTCTTTTGTTGAATATTTCCATCTACTACAGCCTTGATCCCTTCCTCTTTCATTATATATATACATATATTTAATATGATACAATACAATAACACAACATGCGTTTCTCATTACCATGACGGCTTGAGATGTTGGTTGTTAACATCAGTAAGTGATCTCATGGAAATCACCAGATAATTATATATCAAGTATATATTTATTTATTATCTTTAATTATAATTATCCATCTTTTTTAAATCTACATATAATTAATATATGTGTGCATGTATGTTATGTTTTGTTGTTATGCTCAGTCTGCTGTGCACAATTCAATTCGTTGTGGCACTTGTTTTATATCTTTTATATACTACAATTCAACATTCTGAATTGTTACTGGCATCAAAACCAGTTTAATGACGTCATGGATAATTAGTTGGTTTTTATTTTTTTTCTAACCACAATTTTAATATTATTATTGTCTATATGTATATTTTTATCTCTTTTGCTCTTGTGGTCTTAGTATTTATTTATTATTATTATTATTAGTATTTTTTTGTTTTATTTCTTGAGGCCCACGGGATTCTCTTCACGTCCCACCGCGTCACTCTCTCGGCCTCGCTTATCTCACCGTATTCTAAAAATAACCGTTGTCACGGCCACCGGCGACATTTTAAAAAAAACTTTACCACATTTATACTTTTATATATAGATATATATTTTGTATATATAAATATGTTTAAAGAGCTATATAACAAACAACAGATATTTAAAAAGGCAAGTCAGTGCCATCTTACACAATACTTCAGTAAACATTTTGGTAGCCACATCAACAAGTGGCGTCCTGCGGAAGTGAGCGACACTAAAATGGTAAACAAGATTTTTATCGGCTAAGCTGTCTTGAGGTACTTAGTGTTTCAAACGGTTGTAGCAACGAAAATATTGACTTTATGGAAAAATGTTTGGGATAAATTTTGTAGGAAATTTAATGCTCTACAAAAAAAGTCTTTTGCAAAATTACCATAGGAACATTATTTGCAAAGTTACAGCTCAAAATTATATGGTTTAAAAGTTTTTCTTTTCTTCAAATTTCAAAAATTTTATTTTAATCTCTAGTTTCCAAAATTACCGTTTTTGAAAATTTTGGTCCAAATATTTTTTGTAGAAAATTTAAGGCTCTACAAAAAAGGTTCTTAGCAAAATTACCATAGGAACATTATTTGCAAAGTTACAGCTCAAAACTGTATGGTTTAAAAGTTTTTCTTTTATTCTCAGTTTCAAAAATTTGATTTTCGTCTCTAGCTCCTAAAATTACAATTTTTTAAAATTTTCGTTTCAACATTTTTTGTAGGAAATTTGATGCTCTACAAAAAAGGTCCTCAGCAAAATTACCATAGGAGCATTAGTTGCAAAGTTACAGCTCAAAATATTATAGTCTAAAGATTTTTCTTGTCCCCAAGTTTCAAAAATTTAATTTTCATCTCTAGCTTCTAAAATTACAATTTTCGCAAATTTTACCCTGGATACTTTTTATAGAAAATTTAATGCTCTACAAAAAAGGTCCTTATCAAAATTGCCATATCACCATTATTAAAAAAGTTACAGCCCAAATTTCAATGTCAAATTTTTTCATTTTTTCAAAAATTGAAAAAATTTGATTTCCACCTCAAAATCCCCCACTAAAAACAATCAAATTTTTCCCCGCTTTTCTTAGCATTGACCCTCTTAAATTCTGCAATCTGCCCCGTACAGGTTTCCAAATCACGAATAATTTTCTAAAAAATTCCATATTTATTTGTCGCCAAATCTGTAGTATTTAGCAAATAAATATTTATCTATAAATCGTATTCCAAATTTATATATCTTATCTTATCTATGATAAAGACATAATGTATTCATCACAATTAGACCAGATCCATTCCGATTTACATCAATTATCAATCAATTTAAAATTTTTTAATAAAATTAATTATCTCCTCAGTATAACAGCAGCCTTCAATTAAACGAATTCTTTTACCAATAATCTAATCCGATCACTCGAATACAGGCACAATAGCCTCTAAATAGCCTACAGTAACTGTTGTATTAAAAGTTATAATAAATTGTGTAATACATATTCTAAAAACTCTATGAAGTTACGAAATAAATAACGATGGTGTTAAATAATAATAAAAATATCACGATCACTGAATGGATAATAATGACGATGATGGTGTGACTTAAATAATTCAAAAGATACCGACCATATAAATGACGTTGAATTGTCACGCTAGTTTAATACGTGGATAAAAAAAGCACGTGCCTTGTTTGGTCGCCTGAAAGTGAGGCAAGGCCTCTAGTCTAAGAACAAAAAAATCCATAAGATTACGAAATAATAAATTAATATATAGAAAAAAAAAATATATATTTTTATATATTTGTATTCATCTGTTAAGTAATATGATATATAAATATATAAATAATAGTATTCGGTGATAAAAAAAAAAGTGCGAGCCCCAGGCGACATTTTAATGACCAGGTCCTGGTCCGAAATCTGGGGCACGAAATTTCGAGTCCTCGATCCTGTAACAGAAAAAAGTTTGGTCAAGTATCGCGAGACTGTTCGATATATATATATATGTATGTATGTATGTATATATATTTGGATAGGTGGTTTTTTGACGGGGAACGTCAGTGCGGTTGGTTTAGATGCCTTAGGGGCTATTGGAGAACGTGACCGAACTCGGGATGTTGATCATCATTCTGCAATATACAACAGTTGTGTTCAGTCGTTATTTGTGATTCCTCCGTGACACTGGATAGTATATTTTAAATTTTTTTTGTGGAAAAAGGTGACAAGTCACTGGTTTCGTGTGAAATTTAGTGAAAGGATTTTTTGTAATATATATATACAAAAAAAAAATTATCTTGAGTCAAGACAATATTTTGGAAGCCAAACGTCTGAGGACACAGTCAAGATTTTCTGAAGCCAGGAAAATTTTTATTGGTCTAAGAAAATTAAGGTTTTCAAAAAAAAATTCTTGAATCAAAAATATTTACTTAGGTGATATTTTTTTTGTGGGTATATATATGGAGATATTTAGGGTGTGGGAATTGAGTTTGAAATGAAGCGATTTGAATATTTTACTATTTGATTTGAAATTAGGAAAGAATAATTTGAATTTTTGAATATTTTAGATTGTAAATTTCCGCATTAGTCGATTGAAATTTGAATCGTCGGTTAGAATTTTGAACATGAAGTTCTTGTTTAGTTTCTAATAAATTGTAAAATATAAAATTTTAAATAATTTAGGAAGTATTTAAACTTTTTGAGTATTTCAAAAAATTGAGGAATTTGAATTTTTTAGATAATTTGGAAACTGGTAAATGATTTGAAAAGTCGAAAAAATTTGAATAGTTCGAAAATTGGCGGGGAATCCAAATTTTTTAACTCGAAAATTCACTAATTATTCAAAAATCGATGAAAAATGAGAATTTTTCAAATAATTCGAAAATTTACGATAAATTCTAAGTCACGAATCATTCGAAAACTGATAAATGATTTGAAAAGTCACGAATAATTTAAAAATTGAAAAATAATTCGAAAATTGGCGGGGAATTCAAATTTTTAAACTTGAAAATTCACTAATTATTCAAAAATCGACGGAAAATGAGAATTTTTTAAATAATTCGAAAATTTACGATAAATTCTGAGTCACGAATCATTCGAAAACTGATAAATGATTTGAAAAGTCACGAATAATTCGAATAATTTAAAAATTGACAAATAATTCGAAAATTGGCGGGGAATTCAAATTTTTAAACTTGAAAATTTACTAATTATTCAAAAATCGACGGAAAATGAGAATTTTTCAAATAATTCAAAAATTTACCATATATTCTAAGTCACGAATCATTCGAAAATTGATAAATTATTTGAAAAGTCACGAATATTTCGAATAATTTTGAAACTGACAAATACTTCGAAAATTGGCGGGGAATTCAAATTTTTGAACTCGAAAATTCACTAATTATTCAAAAATAGACGGAAAAAGAGAATTTTTCGAATAATTAAAAAATTTACCATAAATTTTAAGTCAGGAATCATTCGAAAATTGTCAGATAATTTAAATTTATCAATTGATTCGAAAACTGATGTATGATTCAAAATGTCACGAATTATAAGAAAATTGACCAATAAGTGAATTTTCCAAATTATTAGAAAATTCAAATTATTCGATTCGATTCGATTAAAACACTTTTCGCACACCTCTAAAGTATGCATAAATTTCGGAAATGATCACTCAGAAATTATCGATTTCAAATGTTTGTTATTTTTATTTAAAGTATTCGAATATTCCGCCCATTAATGCGTCAACACTTTCTTCGGCCCCATCTTCTTCTTCTTCTTCTTCAAGAAGTGATTAATCTTATAAATAGACCTTGTGGTCTTTGGCGAAGAAACAGCGGTAGAAATAATTCCGAGTTTATTTATTCCGATAAACTAAATCCATAATTCAATAAGATCTGAAGAAGATTCCAAGAAGACGAGGACAAGAAGAGGATTACAATTAAAAAAAAATTTATTTCATTGAATTATTAAAACCCAATCACGTGTTCCCTTGCGTCAAGAAGGAGAGCTGTAAGATTCTTCATCAGTCACGTTATTGTCTTAATGATCGACGCACGCGATAATTTTTTTTAACTTTTTTTTTTCAACAAATCATTCAATATTTAGCTTAGATGTTTTGCAATTGCGCGCGTTTTCTCAAAAAATTTGACGACATGGACTCAGTCCAGGATTTGAAACGTCTATTATACGAACGCACCGAGTCGTTAAAACGACGGGAGGACAGAATCGAAATACTCGAAAAATTGCTCGAGGAACGGGAGTCGACTATTTGTTATTTGCACAATGAAATAGATAAATTTCGTCAGATTATCGAATTGTCAATGAATGCGGGTGCTTTGAATCCGAGATTAAGATCTAAAAGACAGGCGATTTCTGCTGAGCCTTCGATTTACGATTCAGAACCGCTGGTTAAATTTATCAAGCCGCAGAGGTGAGTTGACTTAAATTCAATATTTCAATGGGAAAACTTTTTTTTATGTTCTATTGTTTATTTATTACGTTATTTTATTATTTTTGCAATGGGATATCTATTGAATAGTTGTATTGTTTTTTTTTGTATATATTGTATATCTATTTAAAAGTGAAACTGGTTATAATGCTCAGGCTCAGAGAATGAGGGTTCAACACTTTCGCTAACATGACCTACTATTTCTGAACGTGATTGTCTTTTTTTATTTATTTTGTTAGTCGAGCACTTTTTAGGTGCTTATTATTTTATTGTGATATTTGGTGGTAAGAAAAAGTGGAAAACATGAATTAAGTGTGAGGTTATTTGAAATTTTTCGGTTGAGTTTAAGTTTGAACGCTTGGAAATTTTTAAATATTGGAGATAGCGTTTCAGTGCTAAGGACCTTTTTTGTAGAGCGTTAAATTTCCTATAAAAATGTAATTTTGAAAATTTTTAATAAATTAATACAGCTTCATTGTGGAATTTTTTTCAGAAAAATTTTCGGTAGAGTTTAAGTTTGAACGCTTGGAAATTTTTAAATATTAGAGATAGCGTTTCAGTGCTAAGGACCTTTTTTGTAGAGCGTTAAATTTCCTATAAAAATGTACTTTTGAAAATTTTTAATAAATTAATACAGCTTCATTGTGGAATTTTTTTCAGAAAAATTTTCGGTAGAGTTTAAGTTTGAACGCTTGGAAATTTTTAAATATTAGAGATAGCGTTTCAGTGCTAAGGACCTTTTTTGTAGAGCGTGAAATTTCCTATAAAAATGTACTTTTGAAAATTTTTAATAAATTAATACAGCTTCATTGTGGAATTTTTTTCAGAAAAATTTTCGGTAGAGTTTAAGTTTGAACGCTTGGAAATTTTTAAATATTAGAGATAGCGTTTTAGTGCTAAGGACCTTTTTTGTAGAGCGTGAAATTTCCTATAAAAATGTACTTTTGAAAATTTTTAATAAATTAATACAGCTTCATTGTGGAATTTTTTTCAGAAAAATTTTCGGTAGAGTTTAAGTTTGAACGCTTGGAAATTTTTAAATATTAGAGATAGCGTTTCAGTGCTAAGGACCTTTTTTGTAGAGCGTTAAATTTCCTATAAAAATGTACTTTTGAAAATTTTTAATAAATTAATACAGCTTCATTGTGGAATTTTTTTCAGAAAAATTTTCGGTAGAGTTTAAGTTTGAACGCTTGGAAATTTTTAAATATTAGAGATAGCGTTTCAGTGCTAAGGACCTTTTTTGTAGAGCGTGAAATTTCCTATAAAAATGTACTTTTGAAAATTTTTAATAAATTAATACAGCTTCATTGTGGAATTTTTTTCAGAAAAATTTTCGGTAGAGTTTAAGTTTGAACGCTTGGAAATTTTTAAATATTAGAGATAGCGTTTTAGTGCTAAGGACCTTTTTTGTAGAGCGTGAAATTTCCTATAAAAATGTACTTTTGAAAATTTTTAATAAATTAATACAGCTTCATTGTGGAATTTTTTTCAGAAAAATTTTCGGTAGAGTTTAAGTTTGAACGCTTGGAAATTTTTAAATATTAGAGATAGCGTTTTAGTGCTAAGGACCTTTTTTGTAGAGCGTTAAATTTCCTATAAGAATGTACTTTTGAAAATTTTAAATAAATTAATACAGTTTCATTGTAAAATTTTTTTCTGGAAAATTTTCAGTAGAGTTAAAGTTTGAGAGCCCGTAACTTTGAAACTATCAAAGATAACGTTTCAGTGCTAAGGACCTTTTTTGTAGAGCATCAAATTTCCTGCAAAATTACCCTCTTACTGTTATCAATTACTATATTTGTATATTTATCAAAAAGTTGACCGGAAATTTATTTATTCATAACTTATGATTAATAATTGCTATCAAAAAAAAAATATATATGCATATAAATTTATCGTAATAACTGATAAAGTCAATTTGCATTGAACTAAAATTTTCATAAAGACAAACTAAATATATATTTAAAAACTAAATCTCTATTTCCAAAAGTAAAATTTTCTGACCTGCCTTAACTTAAATCCTCAGTACACTGTACTATTTACAAACTAATCACGCCTATAATTACATCCATAGACTATACACAAAAAAATTAAAGCTGTACTCACAAAACTTAAGTCCTCAATTAAAGTTCATCAGTTTGTCTTGTTATCTTGCAAAGAGACGTCAGAAATGTGAAACCGTATTACAGTCATACTAATTTATTTAAACATAACCAAGTAATTTTCCTTTAGGAAAATTACAAAAAAACAACAGAAAAATGTTTGAAAAAACTAAAAAAATTTATTTCAAAGTAATCAGTAGCATAAGACAGCGATTGCGCAAAAGAAGGTATTATATATTTATTTTTATTATTCCCCTTAATAAAAAAAACGTTGCGTTATAATTTATAATAGACCGCAACAATTAAATTATAAATAGAATCGCAGTCTTGCAAATAAAAAGAAAAATGTTTCGAAATTATCATCCATTTAAATTGCAAGTTAACAATAAAAGTAATAAATATAAGCAAACACTTAATTTGTCACGTATGTAGAAATATAGAGTTTGTTGTTAAAAGAATAAATATTTTTTTTTTATTAATAAATATGCAGATTTTGTCTCTTTTAGGGAAAATATATGAGCGCGTTATTTAAAATTTAATTTTTTTTTTCAGATCCCGAGAGCTCATAAAAGCGGCAATTCTGGACAATGATTTTATGAAAAATCTCGAACTGACCCAAATCAGGGAAATTGTTGACTGCATGTATCCAGTGAGTTTTCCTGCAGGAGCGATAATTATTCAGGAAGGAGATGTCGGATCAATTGTTTATGTTATGGAGGGTAAGTTTCTTTTTTTTTTTTTTTATTTAAGTCACGTGCCGTTAGAAAATATTTTGAGTCCAATGGAGGGGAAGTTTTTTTTTTAATGACTTTTTAGGGAAAGTTAAATTGGGCGAGGAAAAATTTATAGTTGAGAGGAATATTGACGTGAAATTTTTTGATAAATTTATGAGTCCTGTGAAATGATGAAATATTTTGCAATGTGGATACTAGATGGCCTCGTAGTTACGGGCGGCCGATTTTTGTTGGACGAATCCACGTGTCGGTGACAAGAGTTTTACACTGGGTCTGCGATGCCGAAATTTTAAATGTTGAGTCATTTTTTTATCGGACTGTTGTTGGAAACTTTTTATTGTAGGATGCTAGAAATTTTTTGGTTGGGAGTTGGAAAATTTTTATTTTTGATGACTATCTTGGAAAATTTTTTCTGAGAAACTATTGGTAGGAAGTCTATTGACCAAAAATAAAAATTGTAGTGGGAAATGTCATCTTTAAAATGAACCCAAGACCATATATTTATTTTGATTTCTTCAAAAGTTATAAATTTTTTTAAATTAACAAAAATATACTCGGAGCCAAAATTTCAAATTTCTTGGATTTTATTCTCTCTAAAAATTAATATCTCAGAAACTATTGACCGGAACTAGATCAACCAAAAATCAAAATTTTAGTTTAAAATCTCATCTTTTAAACGAATCCAAGCCCATATTTTTATTTTCATTCGTTCAAAAGTTATGAATTTTTTAAAAATGACAAAAAACTTGGATCAAAATTTGAAGTTATTTTTTAGTTTTCCTTTAAAAATTAATATCTCAGAAACTATTGATCGGAACTAGATTAACCATAAACAAAAATTTTAGCTTGAAATCTCCCCTTCAAAACGAATCCAAGCCCATATTTTTATTTTCATTCGTTCAAAATTTATGAATTTTTTAAAAATGACAAAAAACTTAGATCAAAATTTGAAGTTATTTTTGAGTTTTCCTTTAAAAATTAATATCTCAGAAACTATTGATCGGAACTAGATTAACCATAAACAAAAATTTTAGCTTGAAATCTCCCCTTCAAAACGAATCCAAGCCCATATTTTTATTTTCATTCGTTCAAAAGTTATGAATTTTTAAAAATGTTGAAAAAAAATTTTGATCAAAATTTTAAGTTATTTTTTAGTTTTCCTTTAAAAATTAATATCTCAAAAACTATTTGTCGAAATTCTATCAACCAAAAACCAAAATAACATCTTAAAATCTTCTTAACAAAATAAACCCCATCCAAAATTTTTCTCCAACTCCCCCATAAGTTACAAATTTCCAAAAATACAAAAAAAATTTGAAACCCCAAATTTCCACATAAAAAAGTCTTCTAAAATTCGCAACCCACATAACCACAATTTTAAAAAACAGCCACACCCTTAAAAATTTCCCACTAAAAAATAATTTACAAAAACCTCAACTCAAAATTCAAAAAATTAATTCTCATTGCCTCCGTCAACTAAAACAATTTTTTCCACAAAACCAATTACTAAAAAAAAATCCTTATCAACAAAAAAATCCGAAGTACTAAAAGTTCCTCAGGCCAAGGTCTTATCTTATGGAAAATTCCCAGGCATGTGACCACAAGTTATAGGAAATATGTAATGAGTATAAGTGAAAATAAATATAATAAAGCAATAAGTAAATAAATAAATAAATAACCAACTGAGAACCACTGTCTCCTTTCTCTCACGTTTCGAAGCAAAGCACAGTGGGGATTTGCGTGACTGTTTAACAAGTAAAGGTTCAAAGAGGGGGTGCCTCTGTACATACGTTGTTGTAAGTTTGTGTGACGGGTTTTAAAGAACCGAGTATACAACCATCTATAATTTTATCCCAGTCCCAGTACAGTACAAGTTTCAGTCTCGTGTCGGTCTCAGTCTCAATCTTGAGCCCTAGTCCAAGACCAAGTCCAAGTCCCAGTCCCAGTTCGTCCAACTCGCGAATCTCGACTCGCGATTTCTCAGCTCAGTTTAACCAAAAGCCAACCAGTGTCTTGTGTCTTTATCATTATTACGTTACCATAAACTGGTACCATAAAAAAACGGGCCCACATGCATCCGCATTTAACCTCATACGTGACACATACGCGGCTGGATCCACTGGACACTTTACTGGTGACTCAGAATTTATTCCAAGTCGACGTCGCCAGCGGACCGAGTCGACTTATTAATTAATATGTGATATATTTGTAATTAATATCGGTAGCAAGTAAAATGTTCAAGTGAAGACTTGAAGGGAAACACGTGCGGTAAAAATCTAAAACGATGAAGGTGAGAAGTTATCCTGGCAGAGCGGTCCTGGAGGACTCGGAGTTTATTTTGGACCCAGAGGCGACCCGCGGTCGGGCAATGGAACTACTTTACGAAGCCAGTTGGCGCGAATGTGATATTAATTGGGCCAATGGATCGTCGAGCCATAAAACGTCAACTAGTCACGGTCTCTCAAGGGAAATTGACGATTTTAGAAGACACGCGGATGTTTTGAGTCAATTAGAAAATGTCCTTGATCGTGATGATGATGATGAGGAGGAAGAAGACGAGGAGGAAGGGGAGGGGGAGGGGGAACTGACTCGGGACAGACTTAGCAAAAGCTCCAAGTGCAGCTCTGTAGATAGTGATCTAGAAATAGGTGATAAGGACAACTCGAGTGCCAGTTTTTTGATCCCCAGGCCGAGGCTCATTGTGCCGGTCCACACTTACGCGAGGAAACGGAGAACTGGCGCCCCTTTACCTGTAAAGAGACACAGAGGTACTTGCTTGTGGTTTATTTCATTTTTTTTTGTGTTATAAACTCAAGGTCTCATCTAGATCTTTTTGATATATTTCGCTTTCACTAGCCTACTTTTGGAGAAAGAGGTGTGGAGCCGACAACAATAGGGATGAAATGACCATGGAATTTTTTTTTTGTTAACCGTTAACTTGACCGCAGTATTTTGTAAATTTTTAGCTGATGAAAAATTGAAATTTTGCATATCTTTTTTTTTCATATGAATTTTTTCCTCAAATCAAAAATTCTATTTTTATTCTATGGTCCATTTTACCCCTGATTTTTTAAGTGCCCATTTTACCTCAAATCAAAATTTTTAATTTGAAATACCATGGGTTCATTCTACCCCTAATTAAAAATTTTCTCATTAATTTTTTAAATGTCCATTTTACCCCTAATATTTTTTATATTAAACCTGACCATTTTACCCCATATAAACTTTTTTACGTGTCGATTTTTCTTTCAAATTAAAATTTTGAATTAAAAATTCTATGGGTTCATTCTACCCCTAATTAAAAATTTCATTATTAATTTTTTTACTGTCCATTTTATCCCTAATATTTTATATTAAACCTGACCATTTTACCCCATATACAATTTTTACATGTCAATTTTACCTCAAATCAAAATTTTTAATTTAAAATTCCATGTGTCCATTCTACCCCTGATTAAAAATCTTATTAATTTTTTACATGTCCATTTTGCCTCATATCTAAAACTAATTTTTTTTCCCGTAAATTTTACCCCGCAGTAAATTTTAAAAAAAGAAAACTCCATAAGTCCATTTAATTTTCAAATGAACCCTCAAAAAATTTCCCGGACCACCTTTATTATCCTGTAAATTTTCTCCATTTTCCTCATTACAATAACAGTCCAATTAACAAATAAACTTTCCAACAAAAATAAATATTTATTAATTACATAAATTTCTCAAACAATTATCTCAAACATAAAACACATAAACTATAAAACCACATATTAATTCTCCATAACACTTTCACACGCTATACACTTATTTTATACTTAAAATTTTGCATTAAGAACTAAAACCTCCTTCCCATAATTAATACCCAATAGAAAATGCAACTGAGCCGCGCACTAGTCGCGCTATTCTACTAGGTCAGTAACAATGAATATTTATATAATAAAATAAAGCATAAAAAAATAAAATAATAATAAAAATATTTTTTCCGGATTCTTATGAGGCAATCAAGTAAATCCCGGAAGCTAAATACGTTGAATAATGATTAGCATCAGTGTTCAGTCACTGAATAAATTGTTTCTCATCGTATCAGTTTCTCCCACAGCTGGCGAACTTTTTTATTTCATATTTTTTTTTATTTTTTTGTAAACGGGAAAACACCCGTTTCACCAGTTCAATTACTAAACATACTCTTCATAGAAATATAAACGGATATATATACATATATATGTACATTTATATACATATAAATATATAAATATATGTAGAGTATGGAACAAATGTATTAAGTATCGTATGCGAAGCATGAATTCTCTTTGTCCTGTTATATCGTCATGCTATACATACATATATAATATATATAGAATATCTTGCCTCAAAAAAATTTTTACACTGAATTTAAAAAAAAAATTTTTTTCTCACCTCAAGAAAATTTTCTTGGGTCAAGTAAACATTTTTTTGCACCAAGAAATTTTTTATTCATTGTACATATATCGAAAAAAAGAATTTCTTGTGTCAAGAAATTTTTTTTACTATGAAATAAAAAAAAAGAATTTTTTTCGAACTTCAAGAAAATTTTCTTGGGTCAAGTAAAAAATTTTCTTGAGGCGAGTAAAAATTTTTGCAAAAAATCTTTTTTTTTCGCGTCGAAAAATTTTTGATTTCAATTCAAAATACAGAAAATTTTCTTAGGGCAAGTAAACATTTTTTTGCACCAAGAAATTTTTTATTCATTGTACATATATCGAAAAAAAAAAAATTTTTGTCTCAAGAAATTTTTTTCTCGACTCAAGAAAATTTTTGATTCCAAATTCCCAAAACAGAAAATTTTCTTAGGGCAAGTAAAAATTTTCTTCGTGCGAGTAAAAATATTTTGCCTCAAAAAATCCTAAAAATAGTAAATTTTTCAAAAAATTATATCATTAAAAATTTTGAATGAAATTTTTATGCTCATCAAAATTTTGCTTCACCAAAAATTATTTTTTTTCTGTGTTGGAACTTGTGGTCACTATTGAAATTTTTTTTAGGGTTCTTCCCCCCCCCCCCTTCCGTACTTTATTCATTGTGAGGAAAAAAAAATTTAACTAAAAAATGTCAGAATATTAAAAAGAAAAAAAAAATTTTCCATAACGCAGTAGGTGGTCGCTTTGTTGTGACTGGTTCATTTGAAACCTGGAGCATTCAAAGTACCAGGTGTTGGAATACAAGTGAGTGTAAAATGATATTTTAAATAAATATCAAGTTGAGAGAACGTAAAATATAAAAAAAAGTCAAGAAATTTGAACGAAGAACTTGAATTTTTTGAAACCCTCATAGTTCCCGGATGTATTTGGTCTAGACTTTTTAATTTTTATGGTGAACTGGAATAGAAATGATAAACCGGTATCGCAACTAAACGTCGATGTCTTGGTCTTGGTCGTGGTCTTGGATTTTTTTTCTAACGAGTCTTAGATTGAGTAAGAATTGTAATGACATGAGTTTTGTTTCATAGAATATTGACGTAGATAAATCGTACGGTTATGAAATTAAATGAGTTATTGAGGCGGAGGTAGTGGTGGAATTACGGAATGGACGTTGGTAAGATAACTGAGGATTGTTAAGACGTCGGAGCTATTTCTGGATATAATTCGCCTGTGGGCAGTTTAGATAACGATATTTTTTATGCTTTTGTGAAAATTGTAGCTGAGAATATGGAGTTGACATGAATAGAGAGTAAATTTTTATAAATTTTGGTTACTTTCGTAGCGGACAAGTAGCGGGAAAAATTTGAAATTTTTCCCGCGAAATTAGTTGGTTTTTAAAATTTATATCTCAGAAACTACTGAACGTAATTTAGCGAACCATAAACCAAAATTATAGTGAGAAATCTTTTCTTTCAAACGAATCCAAGACCAAATTTTTATCTTTATTCATTCAAAAGTTATGAATTTTTTAAAAATGTAGAAACAATAATGAGATCAAAAATTTGAATTTTTGAACTTTTATGGAGTTTGTCTTTAAAAATTTATATCTTAGAAACTACTGACCGGAAGTCCATCAACTATAAATCAAAATTTTAGTTCAAAATCTCATCTTCAAAACAAACCCAAGCCCATATTTTTATTTTGATTCCTTCCAAAGTTATGAGCTTCCAAAAATTAACTAAAATATACTCAGTGCCAAAATTTTCAATTTCTCGGATTTTATTCTGTTCAAAAATTAATATCTCAAAAACCATTGATCAGAACTCGATCCAATAACCAAAATTGTAGCGGGAAATTTCATCTTTAAAATGAACCCATGCCAAAATTTTAATATTGAGACTTATAATGAGCCTGTCTCAAAAAATTAAAGTTCCAAAAATCACAGATCAAAATCGTCTCCGCAAAAACCGTCTGAGCCAAACTGTAAATAAAAAACAAAGTCATGGCCCAAAATCACATTCTCCTCAATCTTTGATCTCTCCTTAAAAAATCAGCCCTCGAATCACAATTTAAAAGACAGAACCTCTTATAAATTTCTCCCAGCCCATATCATCTCTCGCGATTCCACGTACGTATCTCGTTACATTATTACAATTTTATTCTCAACATCGAGCCCGTAGGTGTTGGAAATAATAAAAAATATAAAGGCCAAGCCTTTCACCAAGGTTACATGTCCCACTTACTTGCGCGTTCTCATCTCCGGTACCGCAGTAACTAAATTCAAATTTTAAATAACCACCGACAATAATAATAAATATATAAATATAAATAATAAATAAATAACATCATTAAATTGTAAAAAAAATTAAACAAAACAAATAAAAAGTGATAGATGGTTTACTGACCCCTGACCTCTTACATGTTTATTATCAGAACTTTCTTGTTTCCTCTATCTCTTTACTACTACACTCTTACTCGCGTATTATAATATCTCGGTACACATACAAGAGGAATTAGAAAACTCTACAGATGATTAATATATTTATTAAAAACTTTCTAAGGTTGACATTAGATTTATTATTTTTACTTATATAACAAAATATTATTTATTATCGCGAATTATTAAAACCGCGAGAATTTTTTTTAAATTTATTCAAAACTTTGAAGTCTAGTTCTTGTCTCTTGGTCAGTTTTATACAAATAAAAAATTTTTAAGTTACAAAATGACAAAAAATTTGAATATTTTTAAATTTTAAATTTCCCGCCAAAAAAAAATAATTGTAATTTTTAAAAAATTCGCGGTTTTTATTTGTGTGCAAAAAAAAATTATCTAAGAAATTTGTGGCTTTAACTTTCGCGCCAAAAATTCAAATTTTTAATTTTTAAAAATGCGGTTTTAATTTTCGCGCCAAAAATAAAAAATTTAAATTTTTATTTTCGCGCCATAAATTTAAAAAATATAAAAGCTTGAATTTATGAAAACTGGAAGCTCGAAAGCTTTTCATTAAATACTGAACTAAATTATTGTTATTCTTTTACTGATAATGATAATTATTATCAATCATTTTTATTTGTTTTGTCTATAAAACAGCAACTGTAAAAAAAATTTAAAAAAATAAAACTTTCACTTGAAATTTCCGGGATCGTAATCTAGATATTTTGAACTTCATGCAATTTTTTTTTTTTTTAATAAACTCGAGTACCTGCGGTTAATTTTAAAAAATCCCTAATTAAATTTCGCGGCAAAAATTAGCGGGAATTTTCAAAAATTCAAATTTTAAATTACTGTGGATTTAATTAGTACGTAGTATAATTAATTAAAAATAGACACAGATATTTTATGAACTAAGAATTAATAATAAAAATAATAATAAAAATAATAATTAACGAGAATTAATGACCGGAGATGGACTTTATAAGAATAAGTCCTACGTACATTTGTCTTGTTAAATATTTAACTACAGTATTAACTATATGTATATATAAATATACATATGACATAGAGACAAAGGTTTTAAGTAGACGGTTGAAATGCTATGCGTGGATTGTGAAATTTCCTGTGTAATGAATTGTACATTTTCTTTATATCTTGTCGCGTCATCATCAAAGCAAAGAAATGAAATAGGAACTATTTGTGGAATAATTATAGACATTTAAAATTTTTTTATATGATTATGGGTAATTTCAAATCGTGATGTGTAAATATATATATAAATGTATATATTTATTTAATTTTCAGAGGGAAAAGTCGAAGTCTCGAGAGATGGAAAGTATCTCAGTACCCTGGCACCGGTTAAGGTGTTGGGCGAATTGGCTATTCTGTATAATTGCAAGAGAACAGCAACTATTACTGCTGCAACAGACTGTCAATTATGGGCGATTGATAGACAATGTTTCCAGACTATTATGATGAGAACTGGATTGTCCAGACAGGCTGAATATACTGATTTCTTAAAAAGGTAGACATTATTATATTTATATCTCGGTAACTATTGATCGGAACTAGATCAACCATGAACGAAAATTTTAGCTTGAAATCTCCTCTTTATAATGAATCCAAGACCATATTTTTATTTTGATTCGTTCAAAAGTTATGAAATTTTAAAAATGTTCAAAAAAGACTTGGATCAAAATTTGGAGTTTTTATTGAGTTTGTCTTCGAAAATTCATATTTCAAAAACTATTGATCGGAACTAGATCAACCAAAAACCAAAATTTTAGTAAAAAATCTCATCTTTCAAATGAATCCAAGCCCATATTTTTATTTGTATTCATTCAAAAGTTATAATCTTCCAAAAATTAACTAAAAAATACCCGAATAAAAAATTTCAAATTTTTTTCCCGCAAAAAAATTTAAATAAAAAAATTCCACTACCCAAATTTCCATGTCAATAAATAATAAGAAAAATGTCTTTATTCCAGTGTGCCCATATTCAAAAACTTACCAGAAGAAACTTTATCAAAAATATCTGATGTCCTGGAAGAGGTAAAAATCCACTTCCGTTATATTTAAAAATTAATATCACTACTATTATATATTTTGACATTGAAAAAAAAAAAAACTTATATAATACCAATAAATTAAAATATTGCAGACCTTTTATAATAACGGTGACTACATAATCCGTCAAGGAGCGCGGGGCGACACTTTCTTCATAATAAGTCGCGGTCAGGTACGCGTGACAATAAAACAACCGGATACAACAAATGAAAAGTACATCAGAACACTTGGCAAAGGAGATTTCTTCGGTGAGAAGGCATTACAAGGGTACGTAGTATTTTTAGATTTAATATCAACGTAAATCTTCAGTAGACTGATTCAAAAAATTCAACTGTTTTTAAAAAATTTTCAAAAATTATATGGAAAATATTGTTCATGACGAAAAAAAAAATTACTGTTTAGGATTGAGCTCTCAATATTAATTTTATAAAAAAACAAAAAATATGCACATGTAGAAAATTAAAAATACTAAAGGTGCAATTTTTTGAAATATTTTTTTTTTCAAATTCATCGTTTTTTAAAAAAATATAAAAATTATTAGACGTCGGCTAATTTCAGTATCATATTTAAATAACGGGAAAAATTTTTTTTTAAGTTCCGAATTTTGACGCTCATCAAGGAATCAGTGTATCAGAAAAATCAATAGATATTTTCGTTGAAAATTGAACGCTCTACAAAAAAGATCTCTTATTATTTTTCGATAAATTTAATTTTTAAAAAGTTATTCGAGGTCAAAGGGATTCATAGTAAATTTTATTATTATTTGACATTTCCGGCGGAACTATCAGACTTATCACAAAATGTCACAGGACCTTTTTTGTAGATCATTTTATTCTCCACAATTTATCTTTTACAAAGTTTTCAAAATTCCTGAAAGTTCTTTAGTTATTTGCATTTAATGTCAATTTCCTCCAAGAAATCGTTCTCTGGCCGATTAATTAATTACTTTTAAATGCAAATAACTAATGAACTATCAAAAATTTCGGAAACTTCATAAGAGATAATTTGTCGCAAATGAAATGATCTACAAAAAAGGCCCTGTAACATTTTGTGATAAGTTTGATAGTTTCGCCAGAAAAGTCAAATAATCCTAAAATTTACTACGAAATTCCCTTTGACCGCGAATTTTTGAAAAATTAAATTAATCGAAAAAAAATATTCATTTTTTTGAATCAGTCTACTCTTTATATTAATATTTTACTTATCAATATATTTTTTATTTTTATATTTAGCGATGATTTGAGAACCGCAAATATAATAGCCGATGATCCTGACGGTGTCAGTTGTCTCGTTATTGACAGAGAGACCTTCAATCAATTAATATCATCACTAGATGAAATCAGGACACGTTATAAGGACGAATTAGTCGAGCGCAGAAGGTAAATTTTTTTTTTTATTTTTCAAACTTTTCGCTACTTAGATTTTTTTAGAAAATTTTAATATTACGGGCAAAAATTTAATTTATATTTTATTTCATATGCATATATATATAAATATGTAAATGTATATAAACCATTGTTTCATGCTAACATAAATAGAAGGACTGGAGTGTAAGACTCAACTAGTAAGTCACGATTTATTTTGTAATATCAAGATAAATAGATTTAATGAAATGTCATCAAGTGAATCTTCATTTTATTATTATTATTTTTTTTTTTTCTACTGACTGAAAGAATTATTGTGACCTAATTGTACCACTTGATATTTCTTCTTTCAATTTTATTTTCATCGTTTAAAATTATGGAAATTTTTAAAAATTTTAATCTATCCATTTAAATACAAATTTTTTTGTCTTATAATTATCTAGTAAATTTTAATTAAAAATTTTAGTCACTTGTAAATTAATTTATTATTTTTAAATTAACAATTTTATCAAAATTATGAGTGATTTTAAAATTGAAAGAAATTTTTTTTTAATTCGCATGAATATTTTTAAAAAATTTCTAGTTCCTTTTGATGACCGGATGTCTGTCCCTTTAAAAATAGAAAAATTGATAATTTTAATTAATGAAATATATGAAATTTTTTTTAATTTTTCATCAAGTTAATTTACCAATCTTTTAAAATCTTCAAGTACCCGGTCGTTAAAAGGAACGCAGTAAATATTTGGCGCCAATTTTAAATAAAAATTTTTTTATTTCCATAAAAAATTAATTTAAATATTTGAAATTATATTTCTTAAAAATATATATCATATATAGGATATATAAGACCATAAAAATATTTATAGATTTTAATAACAATAAATATTTTTTTTTTTCTAAGGAAAAAATTTCAAAATTATGAGCGCACTTTAAAAATAATAATTAAGTCTTCTCATTAATAATTTTTTTTTTTGAACAATTAATTATTTTTAAGTCAGCATTAAAAAAATATATATCGCATCTAAATAATACTCTATATATTTTATTAAAATAAATAATTTCAGATTAAATGAAGAATTCCGCGATTTACGTTTACAAGACTTGCGTTCGATAGCGACATTGGGCGTCGGTGGATTCGGACGAGTCGAATTAGTCCAGATGGCCGGTGATAATAATCGATCATTTGCCCTGAAGCAGATGAAGAAGTCGCAGATCGTTGAGACTCGTCAGCAGCAGCACATTATGTCAGAAAAACGAATAATGGGCGAAGCTGATTGTGATTTCATCGTTAAATTATTCAAGACTTTCAAGGACCGGAAGTATCTGTACATGCTGATGGAGGCCTGTTTGGGCGGGGAATTATGGACGATTTTACGTGACAAGGGACATTTTGATGACAGCACTACCAGGTTTTATACTGCGTGTGTTGTAGAAGCATTCGATTATTTGCACTCGCGGAATATCATCTATCGGGACTTGAAACCGGAAAATTTATTACTAGATAGTCAAGGGTAATTATATTTTTTTTTGATTTATTTAGCAGCTGGTTAATTGACTAGTTGAGTAAATGAATAATTTTTTTTTAGTTACGTCAAATTAGTCGACTTTGGGTTCGCGAAACGTCTGGATCATGGCAAGAAAACTTGGACCTTCTGCGGGACACCGGAATACGTCGCGCCGGAAGTTATTTTAAATAGAGGGCATGATATTTCAGCTGATTACTGGTCCCTGGGTGTTCTGATGTTCGAATTGTTGACTGGAACTCCTCCGTTTACGGGAGCAGACCCCATGAAAACTTACAATATTATTTTGAAGGGAATTGACGCCATTGGATTCCCGAGGACCATCACCCGGAATGCGACCAATTTAATTAAGAAATTGTGCAGAGATAATCCGGCAGAGCGGTTGGGTTACCAAAAAGGCGGGATCAGCGAAATTCAAAAACACAAGTGAGTTTTTAGTTTTTTATTTTGATTTTGTGTCAGTTTTTTGAAAATTATGAGATATTTTTGGTTTAATTTTTGGTAATTTCGATTCGAGGTGAAATTTAATTTTTAGATGTAAAATTTTATAAATTTGAAATTTTTCATATCTGAATTTAAAATTTTGAATTTTGAATTTTTGATAAATTTGAGTTTTTAAATTTTGTACTTTTAAAAAACTTTAATTTGAAATTTGAATTTTAAAAATTTGTGCAAAATTAAAATTTTTAAATTGGAATTCTTGATGAATTAAAAGTTTTTAGAAATTTGAGTTTTTGAATTTTGAACTTTTGTAAAACGATTTCAAAATTTTTATTCTAATTTTGAAAACAAATTTTGTGTAAAATTATAATTTTTAAATTTGAATTCTTAATGAATTTGAATTTTTTTTAAATTTGAATTTTTAAAAAATTTGAGTTTTCAAATTTTGAACTTTTGGTGAACGATTTCGAAATTTTAATTTTAATTTTGAAAACTAATTTTTTATAAAATTATAATTTTTAAATTTGAATTCTTAATGACCGAGTTTTTAAGAAATTTGAGTTTTTAAATTTATAATTTTTGAAAAACTCAAATTTGAAATTTCAAATTTTAATGAATTTTAATTTTTAAATTTTTAACTTAAAAAAAACTTGAATTTTTTAAATTTCATCTTTTCTAAAATTAAAATCTTGAAATTAAAATTTTTGAACAAATTTAAATTTCTAAAACCCGAACTTCAATAAAATTAAAATTTTGAATTCATTAAAATTAAAATCATAAATTTTTCACATCCTCACTATCAAAATTAATAAAATAACAAATTTTTCAAATAAAATTGTCTCCGCTCAAATTTAATTAACAAAATTAAAAAAAAAAACTCCCGCCAATAATTCAAAATTAAAAATCCAACTTTATCATTCCCCTAAAATTATACCCATCGCAAAATAATTTAAAAAAAACACTCATTTACAAAAAACTTTTCTTAATTAATCAGATGGTTCGACGGCTTTAACTGGGAAGGATTAAGAGCAAGGACACTAGAGCCTCCAATAATGCCGCGTGTCCAAAACCCAACAGATACCGCAAACTTTGATGAGTACCCGCCAGATTCGGACCCGCCACCGCCCGACGACGTCACCGGATGGGACAACGATTTTTAATTGTTATTATCATTATTTTTATTATTATTATGATTAATTACGTCTTCCAAATCAAAATTTTATCACTTCCAATTTTTAATTTTTTAAAAAATAATAGTAATTAATAATAATGATAATAATTTGTATAGTTACCAGTAAAATAAAACGGAAATTAAAAATGAAATTTAATAGGAATAAACTTAAAAAAAATAAAACTAGATAATTTTTAAATAATTAGATAGAAAAAAAATAATAAAAGGGCCTGTGATAAAACTAAAAAAAAAAAAAAAATGAAATTAGGCCAAGAATTTATTAATATTAAAAGTTTATTGATTTGATATTTAATCAATCGATGTTGGATTAATTAATTAATTAATTACTTAGTGATTTAATGAGTGAGTGAATTTAAAAGTGAGAATGAATTTTTTTTTTTTTTTTAAATTTTCGGACATTTTTAATTTAAAAATTTGGTGTTTAAATAATAGTGCCAGTGTCACGTGCCATTGTAATTAAAATAAATCAAAAAATCGAGTGTTTTTAATTTTTTAAAAATAATTGATAATTTGATAAATAAAAAAAAGTTTAAATTCTTGCCAGATAAATAAATATGTAAATGCACTCGTTTATTTTTTTAAATTTATTACTTTACTAGTAAATTTTAATTGTTCTAATTATCGGAAATTTATTTCTATTTCAGTAGTTAATTATATATATATTTTTTTTAAATATATAGTACATATATATATATATATATATATATATATATATATATATATATATATATATATATATTCATTGATTAATTGTAATAAATATGAAAACTTATTAAACAATTTTAGAATATTGTAAATAAAAATGAATATTCATATATTTTTGTCTGTATTTAATGTGAGAAATGTGTGAAAATTTTTTCTTTAATAATAAAACTGATAAATATATTTTTTTGCATTTATAAAGTATATTCTTATGAGAAATTTAATTTGTGATTATAATGCTCCTGTGTATTTAGTTCGTAAATTTTATGGAAAAAAAGTTATCGGTTTTGAAGTCTGACGTCTCGGAAATGGGAATTCAAAATTAGTTTTAAAAAAAATATATATAACTCTTTAAATATTGAATTTAATGATTAATTGCACTAGACCTTTTTTGTAGGGAATTAAATTCTCTATAAAAAAGATATTAATGATAAAGTCTGTAAATTTAGTATTTTAAAAGTTATCAGGCTTTAAAGTCTGACGTCTCGGAAATGGGAATTAAAATTAATTTTTGAAAAAAAATATATAACTTTTTAAATATTGAATTTAATGACTAATTGCACTAGACCTTTTTTGTAGAAAATTAAATTCTCTATAAAAAAGATATCAGTGATAAAGTCTGTAAATTTAGTATTTTAAAAGTTATCAGACTTAAAAGTTTTATTACCCGGGAATTATCAAAAAATTTGTAATTATATATATAAAATTTGTATCTATATATATATATATATATATATGTACATTTTCACATAAATGTGTACACATATAAATATATATACATATCTATCTAAAATAAAAAGAAATAAAAAAAAAAAAAATTTGAATTTTCCCGCCAATTTAAACTAAAAAAATTCAAACCAATAAAATCATGAGAACTGAGAGTTTGAACCAATGGCAATCACTCACTTATTTTGTTTGTCTCTTAACCAATGAGATAAATCCTAACACTTCTTCTTCTCTCAGATGATTCTGGGAAACAAACACCAGACACCCGAGCAGACAAAACACGAGGCAGGAACAGACGCGCATTAGCACCGGCATTGACATCTTTTGTCTCGCCGGAAAAAAACCGGTAACCTTCAATTCTTATTGAACTTTCCATCATCAGAAAATTGCAATTTATTTCCTCAGTATTAATTCGTGATAATTAGTAATAATAATTAATTAATTATTTAAAAATAATCAAAAGATAAATAGAAAAGCGAAAAAAATATCAGGTAAGATTTTATTTTACACGACGCGATTCTTTTTTTCTTGTCTTTGTTTGTCGTCTTACTTTTATCTTTTCTCATGTTCATATTTTTGAAGTACATATATATATTTATGAATTTTCATTTCAATGAATTTTCTATTTATTAAATTTTTTTTTTTTTTCACTGATTAAATTTTTGAATGAAATAATATTTTTATTTATTATTTTATAAGTGAAATTCAATAGATCGCGTCATAGTTTACATTCGTAATGTGATTTAAGATCAAGTTACTTGTGTATTTAGGGGGGAGGTAGAGAAATTTAAAAGATTTTTTTAAGATTAAAACTTTTATCTTCCATCTTTTGTTACCATTTCATTATTATTTTTATTTTTTAAACCTCACGTATGTAACTTATATATTTATAAATATATATAGATATATGTATAAATTTTTTTTTATTCAATTATTTATTTAATTTTTTTTTTACCGTAAGATGGGCAAAATGAATTTTTTTTTTGAATTTATTATGATACCGATATTAGCCAACGTCTGATAATTTTTCGATTTTTTAAAAAACGATAAATTAAAAAAAAAAAAATACTAAAAAAAATTGCACTTGTAGTCTTTTGAATTTTCTACATGTGCATATTTTTAGTTTTTTTTTTTCTTCAAATTTAATTGCTAAAAATAAGATCCAAAAACTTTAAATTGTCTGCTAACTTCAAGATCATTATTTATTTCATATATTAAATTATTAAAAATTTTATTTTTCGTCGTAAGATGAACGGGAAAAAAAAATTTTTTTTTATAAACAAATTTTTGAAAATTCGCATAATTTTTTTTCATATTTATAAACAATAATTTTTTTTTTTAATTTTTTATGATACTGAAATTAGCCGACGTTTAATAAATTTTGTATTTTTCTTTAAAACGACAAATTTGAAAAAAAATATTTTTAAAAAAATGCTTCTATAGTTTTTTTAATTTTCTACATGTGCATATTTTTATTTGTTTTTTTTTTTAATTTGATTTGTTAAAAAAAAAAATTCAAAAATTTTTAATTGTCTGCTAACTTCAGGATCATTTTTTTTTCTGCCGTAAGATGGACAGGAAAAATGAATTAATTTTTTTAAAACCAACTTTTTTTAAAAATTAATTTGTTATTTATTTACTAATTTAATTTTTTGCCATAAAATGAGCGGGAAAAAAAATTTTAAATTTTTTAAAAATAATTTCTTACATTCATAAGTCAGTACAATAATTTTTTAAAAAAATTTTCACAGGATGGCTGATCCAGGACGTGGTAGAGGTTCAGCAGGACGTGGCGCAGCATTGCTGGCCATGTTAAAAAAATCACCGGAAGTAGAAGTAGGTGAGACTGTATCCAACCCACCAGCACCAGCTCCTACACCAGCACCAGCTGGTTCTCAATTACCCGGTGTCCATGCCGAGCCAACGCGACCTCGAGGACGAGCATCGCTGATGGACATCGCCCGGCAATTGTCAGCACCCGGCGAGGTCCCGCCTTCTCCACCCGCACCATCAGGACCAGCAGCCGTGTCTCCATCCCGACCACTTACAGTATCAACGAGCGTACCCATGTCCGGTCGCGGTGCCGGTCGCGCGACTCTGCTGAGTCTCGCTCAGAAACTGAGTCCTCCTGGTGAACCAGAGCCCATCAAACCCCGAGCTCAGACAGCTGCGCGTCCCGGTGGGGATTTGCCAGTAACTGCCTCCGTTGCGGGACTCAGTCTTGACTCCAGCGACTCACGTGGTCCAGTAATACGTCAGGGAACCGATGGAACTTCGTAAGAAATTATTTTACTTGACCTTCACTTGGTACCTGGCTGCCTAATCTAGACAAATATCAATTTAATTTCTAATTTTTTTACAGGATCGACATAATGTCTAATTATATAAACATAAAAATAAATCCCAGCAAGGGAATTTACCGCTACGAGTGTAAATTTGAACCAGAAACCGATTCCCCACGTCTACGTAACGCTCTCCTAAACCAACACTTGGCATTCTTAGGCAGAACAAAAGTTTTTGATGGAGTTATTTTATTTTTACCACAAAAACTTCAACAAGATGTGAGTTTTATTTTTTTTTTCTCCATTAAAAATCACCTGGGATTGGAAATTTTTTTAACATCATCTTCTTCAAAGTCTCTTTTAAATTCGTCCCTTGTACACTCGCACATTTTTATATTTTTATTAAAATTCCATTTGAATGGTAAATTTTCGTAAGTTCAAAAAAATTTAATTTGAAATTATCGGTACTGAGACCAATAGCGAGGCAGTAATTATTATTATTATTTTTTTTTTTGAAATTCAAAAATATGACTATTACACAAGAAAAAAAAATTTCTTGTCGCGAAAAATTTTTACTCACCCCAATAAATTTTTTGCATTTTAAATTTGAAACAAAAAATTTTTTTGGCGCCAAAAAAAAATTCTTGCGTCAAAAAATTTTTCGTCTTTAATTCATAATTCAAAATATTTTTAGCGCCAAAAAATTCAAATTTGAATAAAAATTATTTAGAAATTTGTCCCTCTATTGGGTCAATTGTCCCACTACTGGATTTCCACAATTTAAAAAAAAAAATTCAAATTTCGAATGTCAGGTGACTGAATAAAAAAAAAAAATAATAAATATATTTATTTTTTATTTTCTTTACAGCGAACAGTATTAGAGTCAGTGCGCAAAGACGGAACCAAGATAGCAGTGACGTTAATTTACCAGCGACAACAGCGCGCAGACTGCGCCGAAAGTATCCAGTTCTTCAACATCCTCCTGAATCGAATTCTTCGTATGCTGAAGATGATTTGCATCAACAAAAATTACTACAACCCGCGAGCGCCGCACAAGATCGAGCAGCACAGGATGGAATTGTGGCCCGGGTACGTGACAGCGATCGAAGAAATGGAGGGAGGATTAAAATTGAACATCGACGCGTCACACCGCGTGATGCGCACTGACACAGTCCGTGATTTTATCCAGGACATCTACAAGACCACGCAAGACCGCGGTAACTTCAAAGAGACAATTTTCAAAGAGCTCTGCGGCATGACGATACTCACCCGGTACAACAACGCGACCTACCGCGTGGACGACATCCTCTGGGAAAAAAATCCCACATTCACTTTTGATTACAAGGGAACCCAGACCTCAATTGCCGAGTACTTCAAGTCGCACTGGGACCTAGTGATCAGAGATTTGCAGCAGCCGCTGATCCTCCATCGCGCCAAAAAGAAGCTCTCCCAGGGTGGAACTCGCGAGGAAGAAGTTCTGCTGGTACCGGAGCTCTGTTACCTGACCGGTCTGACGGACAAAGTCCGATCCAATTTCCGTATCATGAAGGACCTGGCCCAGGTAACCCAGGTCCAGCCTCAAGAACGTCGCGGGGTGATAAGAAAATTCATCCAGACGGTCAACGAAGAACCAGCAGCTGCCCAACTGCTTGCAGACTGGGGTCTGTCTCTAGCAGACGACATCGTCAGACTCAAAGGTCGCGTTCTGCCAGCAGAGAAAATTATTTTCGGCAACTCGAAGGAGTTTAATGTCAATGAAAAGGCCGACTGGGGCCCGATGGCTGCGCGAAATCCGGTTTTGACATCCGCGAGCTTGCAGAATTTCTGCATCGTCTATGTCCAGAAAGACGAGCGAATCATCAACGAGTTCGCCAAGATCCTGAAGAATGTCTGCGGCACGATGGCGATAAAATGCGGCGACCCTATCAAGGTTCCGCTGCGCAATGACTCAGCCCAGAGCTACATCACCGAGATCCGGAAGCTGATAAATCCCAAGCTGGACATGGTGATCGCGGTGACTCCGACCAACAGGAACGACCGGTACGCGGCGATAAAAAAACTCTGCTGCGTTGAGTCCCCGGTGAAGTCCCAGGTGATCATGACCAAGACCATCTCCCAGGACAATAAAATAAAAAGTGTAACGGAGAAGATCGCGCTGCAGATGAACTGCAAACTGGGAGGCGCTCTGTGGGCACTGAAAATTCCGATGAACGACATCATGGTCGTGGGAATTGACGTTTATCACGCGGGGGTCGGCGCCGTATCCAAGGCCAGTGTCGCTGGTTTTGTTGCGAGTCTCAATCAGAATCTGACTCAGTGGTACAGCAAAGCCTACTTCCAGCGACCGGGACAGGAGTACGTTGATGTTCTCAGAGCCTGCTTCGTGTCGGCGCTTACTTCCTATAGGAAAGTCAGAGGCGAGTTCCCCAACAGAATTGTCGTCTACAGAGATGGAGTTGGGGATGGGCAGCTCAATACTGTCGCTGGTTATGAGGTCGAGCAGCTCTCAAAGACTTTTGCGATGGTCGATCCTAATTATTCGCCCAAGTTGACGGTCGTTATTGTACAGAAGAGGATCAATACACGTGTCATGGCCTTGGTAAATTTTATTTTAAATAAAATTGGTTTTTTTTATTTTCATTTTAGCCATTGAATTTTTTTTTATTATTGAAAATTTAGCCCTTGATTTTTATAGACTGGAAATTTAGGCCTTAAATTTTGGAATTTTTTTTTTTTTTTTTTTTTTTTTTCACTAAAGATTTCGCTATTGATTTAAAAAAAAAAAAAATTTGTATTAAAAATTTAGCCGCGGAATTTAAAAGAAATTTTTTACACTGAAAATTCAGCCTTGGAATTTCTTTTACTTGAAATTCGGGTATTATATTTTGGAATTTTTTTTTTTTTACTAAAGATTTAGCTACTGATTAAAAAAAAAATTTACTGAAAATTTAACCCTTGATTTTTATAAACTGGAAATTTGGGCCTTAAATTTTGGAAAATTTTTGTTTTTACTAAAGAATTAGCTACTGGTTAAAAAAAAAATTGTACTGATAATTTAGCCGCGGAATTTGAAAGAAATTTTTTTACACTGAAAATTTAGCCATTGGATTTTTTTTCACTGAAAATTCAGCGTTTGATTATTTTTTAAACTTGAAATTTGGGCATTAAATTTTGGAAAATTTTTTTTTACTAAAGATTTAGTTACTGATTAAAAAAAAAAAAATTTACTGAAAATTTAGCCGCGGAATTTGAAAGAAATTTTTTTACACTTGAAATTCGGCTTTTGAATTTTTTTTCACTTAAAATTTAGTCATTAAATTTTAGAGAATTTTTTTTTTACTGAAAATTTAACCATTAAAATTTAAAACCAAATTTTTTAAATTACCAAAAAATAAATAATTATTTACAGAGAGGGCAAAGATTAGACAACCCACCACCCGGTACCATCGTCGACTCAGAAGTAACCCGCAGAAACTGGTACGACTTTTTCCTGGTGCCTCAAACGGCTCGTCAAGGCACCGTCACACCAACGCACTACGTCGTCCTCCGCGACGAAGCCGAATTCAAGACTGACTACATCCAGAGACTGACTTACAAAATGTGCCACCTGTATTACAACTGGCCCGGCACAATCCGCGTACCTGCACCCTGTCAGTATGCCCACAAACTCGCGAATCTCGTCGGGCAGAGTATCGGCACTGAGCCCAACGAGTGTCTCGCCGAGTCCTTATATTATTTATAAATTATTTATTATTTAAAATTACTGACAAGTTGATGATTTTTTACTCGAGTATCAGTAACTCGACACAACAATTAGCGTTTTTCAAAAATCAAGTTCGCGCTTTTTTTTTCTTTTTTTTTTATAAAAATTACAAATGCTAATTTTAAGTATTTATTTTTTTTCTTTTTTTTAATTAAAGTAAACGTAAGTAAAGTATTATCGTCAGTAATTATTTTTCATATTAAAAAATGTTTTTTTTTTTTTTTTTATTACGAGCAATCGCCCGAAGAATCATAATTTTATAAGATTTGATATTTTAATATCAATTTAAAAAAAATAGAAAGAACTTCAATGAAAAAAATTATATACATATCTATATAGATATAGATATTTGTTATAAATATAAATGTTGATTACATTTAATAAGTCTGTTAAAACTGGCGCGAGTCGCTGGATTATTTTAAATATTAAAAGATATTTAATATTTAGTCGTTACTATTAATAATGAATAAATATATTAAACTTATTAATAATATATTGATATTGATATTTAGTTGACAATAAGTATTATTGTAACTCAAGTGTATTGAAATTTGATATTTAAATACATTAAAGTTCTTTCAAAATAATTATTTTTTTAGCCAGAGGTGACCAAGTTTTCCCGCTTTAAATTTAATTTAAATTTTTTGATGATTAATAGAATTTTACGAATTTTAAATTTTGCTGGTAGATTTATAAAATTTATGATGATAAATATGAAGATTTTTTTTGAAAATGGGCGGCGAGATTTAAATTCTGTAAAATTAATATGGAGGCTGGGATGCTCAGTTTTGTCTGATTTTGAGTTTTCATTGAACAAAATTTCCTAAATAGGTTCAAAGTTATTATGATTTTTTCCTTTAATCTGCATATTTCATGAGATATTTAAAAAACCACTGAGGCACGTGATCTTTTTACTTAAAAATAAAAAAACCAAATTCCCCATGTATTTTTTCACTAAAAAGAAGCTTTTTATGGTGCGTTTAGGAAAATTTTTGACGACCACCCTTGTGGTTGATATATTTTATATTATTTTCTGCGGAAACTGGATGAGATTTGAGGGGTAGGTTGGTAATGCTGTCAAAAATCCCGTAATTTTTACGATCATAGACAGCGAGTCCTAATTTTCTATGGAATTCTTTTTTGACGGCAGATTTTTTTGAAAGTCAAGGCTGGGATGTCCACTTTTGACATTCGGAAATGTCACTAATGTAGTTCGGTAAAAAATTTCACTACAAAAGTGTCGGAAAAAATTTTTTTTCAATTCAATCATAGACTAGTCCTAATTTTTTATAAATTTTTTTTTGACGGCAGATTTTTTTGAAAGTCAAGGCTGGGATGTTCACTTTTGACATTCGGAAATGTCACTAGTGTGGTTTGGTAGAAAATTTCACTACAAAAGTGTCGGAAAAAATTTTTTTTCAATTCGATCATAGACTAGTCCTAATTTTTTCGAAATTTTTTTTTTGACGGTGGATTTTTTTGAGTCAAGCCTGGGATTTCCAGTTTGGAAATTCGGAAATGTCACTAGTGTAGTTCGGTAAAAAATTTCACTACAAAAGTGTCGTAAAAAAATTTATATTTTTCCGTACGTGGACAGTCCTAATTTCCTGTACGATTTCCCAGAAGGCGGGTTTTTTTATCAATCAAAATACCCAATAAAATTTTTTGTAGTAAAAAATAAATAATAATTCAAAATCACCCACATTATCAACATCATTTTAAATATAATGCTGGCAATAAAATAATTTATTTTATTTGATGAATAAAACCAAAACAATGAATAGAATTTAAAAAATTTTTTAACAACGCAAAAGTGTCATAAGCCATCTGTGTTTCTATTAAATAATTTATGTCAAATAGAATATTATCGTAAAGTGTTTACTCAAGTGAAAAATATAAATATTTTATTACATCCAGACAATCTTATCTTAAAATTTGGAATGTAAAAATTTGCTATTAATTGCAGATGTTTTACTTTTATCAGCGAATTAAATTATCATAATATTTGACTCATTTGTTTCTTCAGCTTATAAATATTGTCTATAAATTCCACAGCAATTTAGTTATTTCTTTGCACTCTATCGTAATTGGTAAGTTTTTAAATTAATATTTTTATTTTATTTTTTCAATAAATTTAAAACAAATTTTTTTAGAACCGAGTTCATAAAAAATGAAGATGATTACATTTTTCTGGTACATTTTCTTTGGGCTATTGTTTAAAATAGCGATGGTAAATACAGCCGCAACCGGATGCCTGAATGCTGGTAGCCAAGTTAGTGTTCGTAATTTTTTTTAAATTTAACATTTTATACATTTGTTAATTAATTACTATAATTATTATAGTGCACTTCAGACGCAGACTGCTGTAAGCATCATAAGTGTCAGTATATGTACATAAGTACGTCGTCTCAAAAATGCCGCCATCTATAATTTCATTATTTACACAATTTTTTAAAAATTATTTTTGATACATTGTAAGGATTCGGAAGCGAACATAAACTTTATTTTATTCCGAATTCACTTCTTCATTTGAAGTTCTGGAGTTTTTTTTTTTAAATTACTCCTATTAGTAAATAGAATTATAGTTTTCTTCATCAGTGATGTAAATTTAATTTTAATTTTATTACGCTTGGAATAAATTTTATTACAAGAGAATTTGATAAATAAAAAATTATTTTCATATTTCATACTTCATATTTCATCCGCATTCTCCCCATAATTATCTCGTATCTAATCCGCATTTACTCAGTACTCGATCCGAGTAAATTCAAAATTTAACCCGCGAATTTTTGACAGCATTACCAATCTACCTCTCAAATCTAATCCAGTTTCCGCAGAAAATAATTTAAAATATATCATACACTTTAGGGTGGTCGTCAAAAATTAAATTATCTCAAACGCACCATAAAAAGCTTCTTTTTAGTGAAAAAATACATGGGGAATTTGGTTTTTTTATTTTTAAGTAAAAAGATCACGTGCCTCAGCGGTTTTTTTTAAATATCTCATGAAATATGCAGATTAAAGGAAAAAATCATAGGAACAATTTTGTAGGAAATTGAATTCTTGACAAAAAAGGTCATATTCATTTTTTTAATAAAATGCGTATTTACGAAGATATTTAAAAAAAACTTTTTTAGATCTTATCAATTGAGTTTAAAAAATTACGAATGTTAAAAATGACGTTTTTTCATAAACAGACAACTTGGTAACTCATAACATATCAATTATTAATGCTTGTTATAGTTTCTATATACTTAGAAGAATGTTATTTTCAAAATTTGTATTTGTAATTCTTAAGACGCACTATTCATGAGATCTAAAAAAAGTTTTTTTAAAATATCTTCGTAAATACAAACTTTAAAAAAAAAATGAATATGAACTTTTTTGTAGAGAATTTAATTTCCTACAAAATTGTTCCTATGATTTTTTCCTTTAATCTGCATATTTAATGAGATATTTAAAAAAACCGCTGGGACGTTTTCTTTTTAGTCAAAAAGAAAAAAACCAAATTCCCCATGTATTTTTTCACTAAAAAGAAGCTTTTTATGGTGCGCCTAAAAAATTTAATTTTCAACGACCACTCTAATCCACTTAAATACTAACAAATGTATAGTTTCCTATTCATAAATCATTAACTTATCGTATTATAAATAAAAATGATTAATATCGCTGCGATTTTTATTCATCAATAAATAGATCCCCGTTAATATTTTTTCAAATAACATTTGACCTAACATAAATTTGCAAAGCATATATCAACTCACGATAAATTTATCTACAAATATTTATATCTATTTATACTACTCGATTATTAGCAAAGTGAGCTTTCATATTTCAAATAACTGCAGTCACTTCTTCCCAAGTGTTTACTTGAACAGTTTCTGTAGTGCGCCATCTTGTCTATCCTCCAAAGCTCCATTAACCAGCTGTCAATTAACCAATCAATTGATTGCATTACCGATTCGTAACCTAAAATTGGCAATGGGGTTTTCAGTGGAAATAGTGTTGGCCATAGTCGCGATAATAGTTTTGCTTTACTACTATTTTGCATCTGCTTACAATTTCTGGTCATCCCGGGGCGTGAAGGGACCGAAACCTTCTCCACCCCTGGGTAACATCACCGAGATACTTATGGGTAAACATAACCCTGGTACATATTTACAAATGCTGTATAACGAGTATCCAGATGAGCCAATCGTTGGAATTTACCGTGTGCGTGAGCCAATAGCCTGCATTAATGACTTGGACCTGATAAAAGACGTTCTGATTAAAGACTTCAGTAAATTCGTCGACCGCGGAACAGAAATGTACGAAAATCACGAGCCCTTGTCCATAAATATATTCAATTTGGAACCAAAACGCTGGCGGCTGTTGCGGACAAAATTGTCCCCCATTTTTACATCCGGTAAATTAAGGGACATGTTCCATCTGATCGTTAACTGCTCGGAAAGTATGGGAAAGTATCTGGAAAAACATGACAATGAGATCATAGACATACGAGAAGTTTCCGCCAAATTTGCCACTGACGTCATTGGAGTTTACGCATTTGGGCTGAAAGCCAACGCCTTGGAAGACGAGAACAGTTTGTTCAGGCAAATCGGCAGGCACATGTTTGAGGTAAAATGGACGACGGCGGGTAGAAATTTACTGGGAACCTTTTTGCCGACAATTTACCGCATGATTGGTTACATCATGCGCGATGATAAGACCCATGATTTTTTGATAAATGTCACCAAGGAAACTTTGGAGTACAGACAGAAAAATAATATTGTGCGCAATGACTTCATCGATTTGTTACTGGGGATCAAAAACCAGGGGAAAATGATCGATGATGTTGGTAAGTATTCGGAAAATTTCTTTTCAAATAAACGCAGACATTTTTTAAATTTACCGCCTGTATGGAAAATTAACCGCGGGAAGGAATTAGTCCATTATTTTTGCAGAAAATCTACTGCTAGGGATAAATTATTTGAGAAATTTTGTAGTTTATTAACACTGGGGTTAATTTCCAGATTTTATTTTAATAAAAGTCAGTGGTAAATTAGCCGGTGGTTAATTATCCAGGAAATTAGACGGAAAATTTACTGGGCAGCGAATTTGTTAGGGAAATTTGTAGATACGTGGGCGGTAAAAATGAAATATTCACGCACGTTTTCGGCCAAATAACCGCGGACATGGGAAATTATCCAGGAAATTTAACCGGAAATTATCTGGGCCATAAATTCACTGGGGAAACTTGTTGTAAGTTTGCCAATGATGAATTTACTGCGAATTTTAAAGTAACCACGAAAACAGGGGTCAATTATCCAGGGAATTTAACGGTTAATTTATCGACCACAAATTTTTTTTAGAAAAAGTTGTCAATTTCTCAGAGTAGTAAACTAACTATGAACTCAAAAACACATGGGCGGTAAATTAACCGAGGGGGAATTATTCCGGAAATTATCAGGAAATTTATCAATGACGACGACCGCGTACTTTGAAGTAACCGCGAAAATAAAATAACCACGACAACGGCCGGGTAAATTAACCGTGAGGTGAATTAACCGGAAACTCATACAGTAAATTTACTGTAGCGGTTTTTTTAATTTAGCGAACTGCTAAATTTCTATAAAAATTTTATGTCATTGCCATAAACGAAATTAATTTACATAATTATTTAGAAATAACGGATAATTTACTGGCTGCTCAACTGTTGATTTTCTTTGTGGGAGGATTTGAAACAACGTCATCAACAATGAGCCATACATTGTATGAATTGGCTATAAATCAACATTGTCAAGACCGTTTGCGACAGGAAATAACCGAGCAGTTGGAAAAAACAAATGGACAAATAACTTACGACAGTATCAAGGAAATGAAATATCTCAACCAAGTCTACCATGGTAACGAAAATTTCTCTACAGAATTTACTCATTACTTATCTGCGGTCTTATAATTAACGTTTGTTTTCAGAATCATTGAGAAAACACCCGGCGCTAATGATGTTCACGAGACGTTGCACGGAACCTTATACATTTGCGCGGACGAATGTCACCGTGCCAGCGAACACCAAAGTCTGGATCCCGCTGTACGCGATCCAGTGGGACCCCAGGTATTGGCCAAACCCAGAAGTCTTTGACCCGGAGAGATTTAGTGAGGAAAATATCAAAAATCGCCACCCGATGGCCTTCCTTGCTCTGGGTGACGGACCGCGGAACTGCATCGGCGCGAGATTCGGTGCCTACCAGGTCAAAGTTGGGATAACAAAATTGCTGAGCGAATACAAAGTTGAAGTCTGTGAGAAAACTGATCTGACTCATGAATTAAATAGACGCGGGTTTCTTTTGGTACCGAAAAATGGAATTCACTTACGCGTCAGAAAAATATAATTATTTTTTTTTACATAATAACTTTTATAGTGAATGTTTACTCAACTTTGGTTTATTTCTATTGTTAATGATTAGTTGTCGAGTAAATAAAGTAATCATATCATAAAGATATATAAGGTCAAGATTTTTATCAAAAGTAGAGCAGGGGACGCTAAAAATTTACGCTCGGAATATAAACAAATATTATTATTTGTTTTTCTACTGCATGTCATATAATTTTTCATATTTTTCATACCAACGACCCAGTAGTAGAGAAAATTTTAGTCATTTATTTTTTTTTATTTTATTGAACTAAAAATACTCATACATGATGATATATGACCATATATGATGATATATGACCATATATGATGATATATGACCATACATGATGATATGTGACCATATATGATGATATATGACCATATATGATGATATATGGTCATATATGATAATATATGACTGTATATGATCAAGCAGGATCATATCTGTGAATACACAGATACTGAATATTGAGCAAATTAAAAAAATAGGCTATCTGATCATATATTCACGTACATTATATCATCACCTATATGATTGTATATGTATAGGATCACATAAAGCCATATATGGTCACATAAGGACGCATGAGATGTTATATGCTCATATTTTGCCGTATATGACTATATGTGACTATAGCTTTATTTAAAATCTGATGTTCATATATATCAGATACGGCCATTTTGGTATATGATTAAATTTGAGGATTCGAACATGATCATATATGATGATATATGATCAGATTAGGCTACTTTTCGTATCTGATCAGATCAAATGTTCATGAAAAACCATATATAATCTCATAAAATCAATTGCTCGTATATGATGATAGAAACTCATATATGACCATATCTGGCCATATATAAACATATCATAAACAAATATGATCAAATAATGACATTTTTCGTATCTTATGAGATCGAATGTTTATATATAATAAAATATGATTATATATGATCAAATAGTGTCATTTTTTGTATCTCCTCAGATCAAATGCATATATATGATCATATATGACTACTCGTGATCATATATAATCAAAAATGATCATATACGATTAAATAATGACATTTTTCGTATCTCATCAGATCAAATGTTCCTATATGGTCACAAACTCATATATGATCATATAGGATAAAATAGTGACATTTTTCATATCTCATCAGACGAAATATTTGTACATGATCATATAAACTCATATATGACCATGCCTGATCATATATAATCAAATATGATCATATATAATCAAATAGTGACATTTTTCATTTCTCATTCGATCAAATGTTCGGATATGATCATATATGATCACATAGAGCCTATATATCTAAAAACATTTAAAAATAAAGAAATATTATAAATTTTATTAACTAATAAAGTAAAATAATGGAGTAAATTGCTTTAGAATTTAAAAAGAAGTGTTTATTTATAAAAATACTATTTATTTCCGCCTCCAAACAAAAATAAAATCTAAAAAATACATTTTTAATACTTTTTACAACTGAGCCATTTGAACCCTCAATTATTTATAGCCTACGAAAATATTTTATACATAAACAATAATTGCAGCCTGTGTCTAACAAATAATAACCCCGCAGAATTAATTGAGCAACGACCCTGGGTTATTTAACCGTCACCTCAACTTACAATTCCTGGCACGGATGCTGATCGAAAGTATCCAAATATTTACCGCAATTTTCCATCAGCAAAGCGTTCCTCTGAATGACAACCCGCGAAAACAGAAAATTGTCATAAGAAACATAGTCCGTGATGACGATATTGAGTCCCCCAGCTCCAGGCGCGTGTCTTCTGATCCAGTCCAGCGAAGTCTTTCTGCAAACCCCCGCCAAGTCGCGATGAAGACTCCCGCAAAAATGCCTCAGAATATATCTCGCGTCTGGGGTCAGCAGGCACTGGGACACGAACCCCGTGTCCGCTAACCGGGTCTTCAGTCTCATGTCAAGGAAATCTACCAGCGCCCTAGGTCTCGTAGTGTCCGGCCACGGGGTCGGCCACAACCCACTCGGCCAGAAATTTATTTCCTTCCTAATTATCTCATTCCTGTAGATGATTATCACCTGGTACCGATAATTTACCATCCACTCCAACGTTACCTTCCACAAATTGACCGTCGACGGGCAAATTAAATTCTTGAATATATTCTTAAGTTTACTGACGAATTTCCCATGGACCCGTTCGTTGAATGAATAAAAATGCTGGCAATCGATGATTACTATTTCCCCTGGATGTGAAAGCAGCCAATTGTTTATTTCTACTAGATGTTGTGTCACTTCGTCACCATAGAGACCGTGCAGAAAATAGACATCGTCATCATTGCGTTCAATGTCACTGTCATTATTCCTGGCCTTCGTCGCCAATCGAAAGTCTAGGTATCGCACCCCCCCGTTTAATTGCTGGACTACGTCATCGTATTGCGTAACAGACCAATTAAATATGAGAGGTTTTGAAACAATGGAAAAATATTTACCGAAAAACTGAAGCGAGGCCGGTTCGTCGGGTCCTACGTCATTAAAACGGTTTATTGTGTAGGTCATTGTGTTGTGGGAGCCTAGAAATTTATGGCTGATTGTTGATCTAGGTTAATTATTGTCATTACTTTAGACTATAAACGCACCTGGAATCGCCAAGTTGATGAGCGGGATTTTTTTCAGCGTTCCTGGGAGTCGGGTCATCCAGAACTCCAAGTTTTCGGTCAGCATCGAATTGTTGTCGTGGGTTGGACCAATGAGATGCGTCCTGATGTTCTCCTCCATGATTGATTTTTTATGTTTTTTTTTGTTTTGTTATTTTGTTTGTTTTTTATTGTTGTTGTTGTTGGTGGGAATTGTTGACGGGAATAAACTTAAGAGACGATGGTAACACTGACGTGGCTTTTTATGAAGTTGTTTTATTTAATTATTGATATACTTGGAGAGAAATTAATCTTTTTTTAGTGGTTAGGGCGACGATGCGTTCTTTGGTTTCCTACGCTACTGAGTGGCGGGAAAATTTGAAATTTAATAATTGCAGAATTATATATACATAAATTAAATATATGTAATAATTATTACATATACAATTATATAATTGAATAATTCTGCAATAATTCAATTTCAAATTTCCCGCCATTTCCAGTAGGAAAAAACAAAAGAACTCGGGTCGTCAAAAATATTTCGAATAAAAAATTAAAATAAAAACTATAATTTCGTTTAATTGCCCATTTTACCCCCACCCCCTCAATATATAAAAATATATACATTTATATATTTATAGAAAGTAAATTTAAATATTTGAAAAATAAATAATTAAAAATTGGAGACAAATTAAAATTCGTACGTTAAAATAAAATGGCGGCAATATGATAGAGAAATATTTAAAAAAAAACACTTGAGTGTTTGAACAAACCTTGGTGGAGAAATAATATGCAGAAGGGTGTCCTAATACACTGGGAGATTTGAATTAAATTGCTCCAAGTGTATTGCAGCTAAAAAACGTCACTTAACTGCTATTTCCCACCAGACGATGCCAGATGATTTTGCTCAGGAACTTGGAATTCATCAGCATCAGCCATCAGCAACACTTTACACTACCACTGAACACTTATCACTTAACTGCACCACAGACACTTTGCACAATTTAAATTAATAAAAGATAAATTTAACAATCACT